>JASCZW010007335.1:0-78757 GCA_034211315.2 Aedes japonicus
TATCTAATCTATGTGTGTAGAATTTCCAGTGTTACTGAATAGATAAAAAAAGTTCCTCGTTTCCGTTAGCAGAAGGCGTAGTTTCGATCTACTTGGACCTCTGGGTTGGTGGGCCCAGCACGCTTCCACTGCGCCACTCTGCTTGTATATAAATTGAGATACGTGTCTATGTAGAATCTATCGAATTTAGGAATTAATCAATGGAAGCAAGTAACAGGAGGAATTTAAATTGCGGCGAGGTTTTTGGTTTTTCGAATCACTCTCTTTAGGGAACAAAAATTGTAAGAGGAAAAAATAAGAATGATAGCATTACACTCCTCTACCTGTCGGCTGCACGGGATTATTTAATTGATTATTCAATTTCATTTTCTCATTTGGTTTTGCCTTTACTTAAGCAACACTGTATTACTTTCATTTCCTTATTTGAGTTTTGGTTTTTGCTCTCAACACCACTCAATTATTGACTATTTGTATTTATTTTCCTTATTGAGTTTTTACTTTTAATACTTGCAATGCTATTCAGATTTTCTGTGAATCGATAGCGCAGGGTAGATAGAGCTTCTAAAATTTCCTCGCCCAACGTGGGAGGCTCAGGGCCCACGACACCTGAGATTAAGAGTCTCATGCATCACACCGACTGAGCTAGCCGGGCATATAAATCAGTGAGACGAAATATGAGATTCAATATAAAACTTTTAAAAAGTAATAGATTTTATGGTAAGGGTTTCTCTTTTGCAGAGTTCTGCAGTATTCACTCATATAAAGAGGCGGAAATGAGGTACTTTTTCATATAAAATATTTCTTGTAATGGATTTTCGAAAAAAATTACATTGATTATCGGCAAAACAGAAATGCCTTTTTAAAAAAAGATCTCGCCCCCGGGTGGACTCGAACCACCAACCTTTCGGTTAACAGCCGAACGCGCTAACCGATTGCGCCACGAAGGCGATGATATTCTCAGCAGAAATTTAGCCTCTTCAATCGAAGTTCGACGAAAACCTGAAACCGAGCAATAATTTCAACGATTCACCTCAACGACTGAACTGATTCCAAATCGACAGCTGACGAATTCCTCTCATTCTCGAACTCGAACAAAAGCATCACTGATTTCGCAAAATTCATCCCGCCCGGCAGTCGTATATCCAAACCAACGTTGCTAAATGCCCTTCATTAGATCTCGTTTGAGGTCCGGCGAACCACCGGTGGATCGATTCAAATGAACCAACAACAGAACAAACCATCGAGGGCACAAAACCATCTGCCGCACTCATAAAGCTCATTCGTCTTCGCCGTTACCGAACTGGCTTGGCTGCTGCTGCTGTTGTTGAACCCAGACAATCTCGAATGGGTGCTTTAATTTTTACGACCCATTTAAGGAAGTGCAGCAGCACCTCTTTTTGATGCTGGTTCTAAAAAGAAGCGTACTCGAGAACCCCTCGTTGAATACGGGTATCTTCTTGAAGGAGGTTGACGAGTATTTTGTCATAAAATTGTGTTGTTTTGTCGCATTTAAAAGTCGTAAACGTAATGACGATTCCAGCCGTTTTCGGTGCAAGAATGGAAAATTAGTCTCATTTATTCGAGTGACAGTGGCCTTTAATTCGGATGATTCAAAAATCGCTAGCATCACCAGATGCAATCATCTCCGACTGAGCAATCGATTAGCAGAAATTTTAATTTATGCACCGACCGTCGCCACCGCTGGTGACTAATCGGAAATTGAAAACGTCATCCAATTTTACTTCGCAGTTCCGCCATGAACTTGACTCGAATCCATATTTCATCACTACCCCCTCCATCGTCAACGAGCTGAACTAACTGTGAAGTGTGAAGTGGAAAAATTACGTCACTGAACGTCGTCGCCGCGTCGAAGCAACGAACGACATTTTCGTTCCCTTCGTCGATGCTGGTGGTAGTGGTGTTGGTGGTGTTTGGATGCTTATTTTCGGTTTTTGCTCCACGACGACGAGCACGTTTCGTCTGCATCAGCTGAGGCAAGCCAACAAGCAGGCAACAATTTATTCAACCCCCGTCTTGGGTTCTCGTGTTTCGTAGTCGGCTTTTTTCTTCTTCGATGTGTGCTTTCGGTTTTCGCACGAAACATGTCTCGCCCCTCTCGCTGTGGTGGTGGTTCTGTTTTGCCGGGTAGAAGTGGAGGATGGGTTGTTTGTGTATGGAGGAATGAACGATTAGGTGAATTTTCCTTGCCGAGTTGTGCGACCACTGAGGGAGGTAGAATGTGTTTGACTATTTCGAAGGACATCTACACGGAAGCAGAGTGGCGCAGTGGAAGCGTGCTGGGCCCATAACCCAGAGGTCCGTAGATCGAAACTACGCTCTGCTATGGCGTAATTGTTTTTTACAGTATCGTTATTTGGATTTACTTCTAGGTTAGGAGCTTTCTCACACACAATCTATCTGATTGATTGTAATTAGGTAGTTCAGATAAATTTAGTTTTTGAATAAACCGCCTGAGTAATTACAATTTTACACGACACGATTTAGATGTAAATCATACACGGTATACCAAATTGCTTGTAAAATTAAACGTTTGAGTGCGATTGATTGATGTGGTTTTCATTATTCCTTTACAACGGTTTCTCATATCAGAAGTACTTCGTATTTTGGACGCCACTATATTTGTAAACTAATTTATCTTTTCATATTTATGACGAAAAGTAGACTACATGCAATAATAACTATGTTTTACTTGCATGCTTAACATTGTGTTTTACTTACATGCTTTACATTAATTTGTTTTTTTTTCTTAGATATTGTAATGTCATTGATACAACAGTTAAGATTACATCGTCACATCTTTCGATTCAAGGGTTTATTTTTTACAAAATTTGTTTTACGCGTTGTTTCAGAAAATGATTTTTGGGTTCTAAGATGCCGACAGGGAGTTTAAAAGTTTAAGTGCGAACTCGGGTCACGACCGAGTTGTACTACGAATTAACTGTTTGAGTGCTGTATGTGGCCGTACACATTGATCCACCGGTCTCACCGGTGTTTGACCGGGCTGGTAAAACATATTTCTTGGCAACGATATTTTTGACGGCTCGGTCTCAGTACGGCTGGAAATATGCGCTTTGATTAAAAATGTGTTTTGTAAGAAAGTGGAAAATTAGTTTGGTGTTCCAAGCTAATTTAATTTGCGTTTTAAATGTGTCTTAACAAAAATGATCCGTATGTTAAGCGCAAATTGTCATTGCCGGTTTTTAAAGCAAATGCTTCAAAGATTCGACCAATTTTACTAAAGTTTCTAAAATACTTCATCAAGGCCTCGTACATGACAGGCTAGTTATTCATTTCTGTTTAACTTTATCTAGGGAACAGACTTATTTTATATTTAAAAAACAGATAAACTTTACTCTCTGAGTATCAACAATCACACTAGTTACATTACTTGCTCTCTATTTTACGAGGAAAATGTCCATTCTACACTGTAGTACCCATGAAATCAACTCAAAATGGTAATTGCAATGCAAGGAACGGATCAGCACAACGACATTTTAGACATACCATTCTTTATATGATATTTAATGTCGGATCATCCATGGAATTACCAAGTTTCGTAAAATAATTTTTAATTCATTTTTTTCTCATAACTATGATATGTGACAACTTTCAGGTTCATCATGGATATGCAAGTACTTCTAAATATTGATCAGGACAACAATAGACATGGTAGCTGCATGCAATTTTGATTATCATTGTATATAATAATATCCCTTCACTATATTTTATGCATACTATTCTTGAGGCATAAAAAATTTATTTAACATTTGTATAAATACCATTACGATTAGCATCATAACTCAGGTTTCATAATATTCGCAAATAGTATTTGATTATTTTTACATCATAGATTGTATACTGAATGCCAGATAATTGTGTCTTATGTGTCCAACGATCATTTTGCCCATTGCTTCTTCCTGTTACTATTATTAGGTACCAAGTGCCTTGACTACAAGAAGCTGCAATTCAATCTGCATTACATTATGCACTTATTACTAAATGTATTTATCATTTTTTGCTACGGAAATAGACTTTTTACCAAATCTGAGCGAACCTGAATTATGCAGCGTATTGCTTGATTATTACGCTTGTTATCATTATTCTTGTTATTATTTTGACTCTAATTTTATTTGATAGATAATTCATATTATTTTGATTTATCCTTTAATCCCTTCTCCATTCTTCTCTTATTAAGACGTATATAGTGCCTTCAATACATGAAGCTTTGACTGAATCTAAGCGTTGACTTTTGTGCACATTTCATTGTTTTTGTTAATGGTATAATTTTGCTAAGATATTTTTGTTATTTTATGTCATGAAAGGATAGTACGTTGTTGCAGGTAAATTAATTTAATTAATTATAAACACCTTAATTGCCAGCAGACATTCGTACTCATTAGATCTATGTTCTTTTGTTGTTGTTTTATTACATCTGTTTACAGGCTTAACAGATGAAGTAACTTATCTTGACAATCTTGACAGCTAGTGACCACCATTTTAATATTAACGACTAGAAAAGAATACCTCTGCTAATATTTTGTTAATAGGTTTTGAGATCAACTTGCGCAAATTCAATAACATAGAACCTGCAGAAAAGATTTACAGCGTGCAATCTGAAATCATCATTTGAGAAAGGTCGATATTCAAGGAGTACATCGACGATATTATACAGTTCAATCTTCCCCTTTGGCCGCATCAAATTACACGTACTCGGTTCCTACTTATTTCCTTATATATTCTATATAAATGATACGTACTGCATGAACTTATTATATATCATTGATTTAAAACATTCAAATACTGGGATGGGGAGGGTGCATCAGGGCATCATTGAAGTTGCCATTGGACAATGGAGTGGATGGCCAACCGGAGTCTAGGAGGGGATGTGTCTATCATTTATGATTGGTACATTCCACTCCAACAGTTGTAATGAATTTGACGCGCCTTTCTCAAACAAACCATCTAGTGGAAAGCTTAACAGAATTGCGTATTTTGTTATTCGTTTTATCGGATCATACTGCTGGAAGGAGATTCTCTTATTCCCGTAGGTTTCGCGTAAGTGTCTCTGCTTACGGGCCTGCCCAACCCTTTTTGGCCCTTCATACAGCAGTTTGTTGAAATTAGAACGGTAACAAAGCATGATCTTTCTGTCCAGTGGAACCGCATGCAGGGCAAGGCCCACGCTAGGATGGTGACTTCTTACATACATACATACATACAAAATGTCCATTCTACAATTGAATTAACTTTTGAGATTGAAAAGCTTCTCTATGAAAAGGTTCCTGTTCCTATAGTTGCGACGGTATTTCATAATTCTTGCTCCTATAGTACGGCTGTTTAATGTAAATAACCATATTTTCTGCTAGTGGCAATTAGCAAACATCTTTCAAAAAGAAACATTGTAACTGATAGACGGCAGCAAAAGGGTTTACGATGCCAAATGCGCACTATGTTTTGATATACTACATAGGTACAAAGACAACATAATATTAAGGAGATATCCCTACTTTAACTTAATTAACGATTGAAATGCATTATGTCATGACTTAAATTGATAAGTTAACGATCAGAAATGCATGATTAGTAACCTATCAACTTTATTTGTTAAGCTAACTTTCTAAGTATTAACATTGTTTTTGCATTAGTAGTTCAGAACATTTTAAACAGGTTTACCTGGGTGTCAGTTATAATGTAGCAAATAAAAACTTGAACTAAATCTTACCTAACTATGAAGAGATGTTTGCCTGAATTAACTATTTTGTTGTACATTTGATTTCAAGTCTCAACATTCGTAGTTCGGGATACCTCACCTACTGTTCCAGGGAGGCAGCTTCAACATTATTTTCAGAATTTTGTTCTGAATCCTTTGAAGTGTCTTTTTCCTAGAAGTGCAACAACTTGACAATGAATCATAGAGAACTTGAGCTGTTTAGTGGAATACCTGTAACTAGAAATGAGACAAAGGTAGTTGAGTTAAATGGAAAATACTAATTTTTGCTCTCATTTCTAGTTAACTTTGACCATATTGGCACAGCACAAAGCATATGTCAATCTATTTAAAAGTTAATTTTTGATGAATTACACTATTTAAAAAAAATGAAACATAAAGTGTGAACTTCTATGGCTGACCAACGTTTCTAATGCATAAACCTGCGCTGAACTCAATGCCGTTGTTAGAAATAAATAAAGTAAAGCCGCTTTTGGATTTACAAAATTTATGATTTTTTGAATTTTGGACAGAAGTACTTTTACTAAAATGTCAATATCTTTGGATCCAGTGCACCAATTTTAATTATATTTCTTATGAAAATTAAGCTAAATAAATTTGCTATCATCTTAAACATCATTTCCTGATTAAAAAATAATTTTGGAGTTATTGAAAAGTTTATAATTTTTTTTTTTCATTTTTGTGAAAAAAAATTTCAAAAAAATCTCGTTTTGTTCAACATTTTCAATGAAATAACACGATTCAATTATTCATACTAATAATTGGGCCTTGAAGCCTCATCAAAAACCAACGAAAATGAGCCTTTGATGGATAAAATCGATTGAAAATTGTCGAAGTTATGAGTATTTTTATAAAACACTTAAAAATGTTGCTGAAATACAACAGCTTTAGAGTTCCACTACTAGGCGTCGTTGTAAACATCCAAACATTGCATGTAATGTTTTCATGGGAAATTCTTTTCTTTATCAAGCAATTTCATTGAGGCATATCAGGATTGAAATCCGAGTTGATACTTTAAAAAAATAGATATATTCGGGTATTATTAAAAATGGTTGAGAATCGAGTGAACATCGAGTCTTCGATGTTCCGAAGTTGTTTCTCGAATCAGAAACCAACAATAGTCACCCTGATGGTCCCAAAACCCTTAATAACGACGTTTCATCGTCTTCATTTGTTGGTGAAAACGTTCGCCGTGCTCATCACTTTCATCACCAAGATTTTCCGGGGAAAAAATCCAACTGGAAATGTATCTTCAAATAACGTCAGTGAAATTAAAGAATATGAAATTAGTTGTAACAAACAAATAAGTTTTAATTTATACCCATTTTCTCATTTTTTTGATGCCACCGACCGACGGTTTCCTTCAAATCTGGACATCTGAAACACGCTGGAACGATCTCCACGCTTCTTCCTCATATGGTGTCAGAACTGTATTAAATGCGGAATCATTGAGCAATTTTTTATTCGTGGGCCAACAAATACACCTTCCTTTATCTTCGCTTCAGATAAATTAGAAAATACCGTTTTCAAGTACTTTTTGCAACGCTTTGACGAAATTTTTGAATAGCCCAAGTTTTATATGTAGTGGTGGAAGTATAATGCGTTCTATTTTCACGAGGGGATCTATTTGACGGTTTTGTTTTCAACTGTGAAATTATCCTGTTTTGGCGAATGTTTTCGGACGCAGTGTTCCCTACTAGCTTGACACATATATTTTGTGTATCCCTGTTGCAGTCCAGTCAATCTGGCAACAATTTAAAGATCAAATTTTCAAATTGTGTTGATTGTAGTTTATCAAATTGAGCAAAAAAGCCATTGATTCATACGTCTCCTTCAAATGAACGGCATGAACTAATGGAATAGAAGGTTTCTCATTTCCGGCTTTCAAACTCAACTTGCTGCTATCGACGAATAAACGCCATTCAGCTGAGTCATATGACTCACCAAACACTTCAAACAAGCCGTTGAAGTCATGGCAACAACATGCTTTGTCCTTTGCAGAATAATATTTGTCAAATTTCTTGTGACGATTTCTGTGACAAGACATTTTGACCTCCTTGCTCAGCATGTTGTGTTCTTTAAAAAGTGATGCCAGCAATTAGGATTTCTCCTTCGATAAGTCGAGGTTTTGCACCAAACCATTAAATTCGAATTGTGTGAACAATTTGGGTTTCTTTCCAATTTCACCTCGAATTCCTCCTCGCTTGTAATAAGGGTTGATTCAACAGAGGACGTTCGTTTCCACTGTGGATAAACAGGATACGGAACTGCACTTGAATGTGGAACAGATTTTGTCATAGAAGCCACTTGTGGATACTCAACTGTGCTGTGACGTCCTTGTTAACTGAACTACGCCATATGGTGGGAAGTCAAAGGACAAATAGCGACTGAGAGATAACAAATAACTGAGTTATTAGGGTAGACATTCAAACCTATTAAAATTGGATGACGTAAGATAAAGTCGATCAGAAAAGTACTAAGTACTACGATGCTGTATATCGTTTACTCAAGAAATCAATTCACCTTGCACCTGACATCCACCCAGCCAAGCACATTTTGCACGAACTACACTACACTTTTGGAATCCACAGTTCGTCAAAGTCCCCCGGCATCAGTTTTAAAATAAAGCCTACATGCAGTTTACAACGAAGCCGTGAAATTTACCGGTTTTGTATAAATATAGTTGCCACAGGCATAACAAAACTTTTGTGGATCATTTTACACTTGAATGCACGTTTCATGTCGTACACATGGTTAAGCAATGTTGAAGAAAGAAGCTGTCAAATTGAGTTGATTGCTTTAGGTTCTCACATATTTTTTAATTGTTATGTTTTGTATTCTCCGTGCGTGGAGTAACGATTATGATGTACATAGAAGGAAATGTTCGCTCATCACCATGAGGCACCAAGAGTGCATATTAATGTTTTTGCTTGAATGAAAGATATGAAGAGAAATTGTTGAAAGTTCCGTCAGTGTACGGCAGGTTGGAAATCGAACAGATGTTTGAAAAATTGAGCGAAAGGGCATGGGTCCAGTGGTACTCAGTTAGGTTCTCGCCGAGCGGTCTCACAAACACTAGCGCAAAGTACATTGTTGAAAATATCCCATTTCATTTTGCGTGACAGCTGGCAGAGTTTGAAAACAAACTAAAGGTAATGTTAGTAGTGTTGCTATATTTATGTATTTATTTATGTATTTATTATGTATTTATTATGTATTTATTTATGATTTATTTATGTATTTATTTATGATCTCCATCTGACACTTTTGTCTTAACGAAGATGGAAAGGGAAAAGACAATTTGAGGCGGTAGAGGCTCAAATTGGCATAAAACCCTGTCATTTTCTTAAATATATTCAAAATAAAATACAAATCAAACATTGACATAAATACAACAATGGAAGGAAGAGCAAAATAACTACAATATACATCGATTACTAGTTACAAAAACAGGTTAAGATGAAAAGGGGAGGAAAACCAGTCGTTTTTTCAATTGTCGTTTAACATCCAGTGATCAACAAATCATCTCGGTCCATAAGTCCATCGCATTTTAAGTCAGGTTCCTCAAATGACGTTGCATTACGGCAGCAAAGACGTGAAAATCGAAATGACTTGAAACGAGCTGGGCGCACAAACTTTCTTTGGATCGATTCGATACGGTCAAACTCACATAATGTTGAACGGACACCAAACTAATACAGCAGATTCCAGAATCCGATTGCACCAGAGCACAGTACAGTGATTTCAAACACAGAGGATCAGTGAAACCATCGGTATGCTTCAATATGAAACCGAGCTGTCTGTTCGCTTTTGAAATCACATCGTCAATATGAATTCGGAAGTTAAGCTGGGAGTCCAAAATCACACCAAGGTCTCTTACCTTTTCCAGCCGTTCTAAAGCATGGCCATTAAGACGGTAGTGAAAAATGATCGGCTGACGTTTTCTAGTAAACGAAATAGTGTTGCACTTCGTTTACACAGCTCCAGGAGATTCCGTTTAATTCAATCCGCAAATAAATCCAACAGTTTCTGCAGGTAGGCCAAGTCCTCGATACACGTGATAACCTTGAAGATCCTCAAATCATCGGCGTAGAAAACACAAGTTCTAGATAATTCGGTGGAAAATCGGTGAATTACAAGAGATTTGTCGTCACGGATCTCTTCGGGTAGAATCCATGCTGGGCAGTAGATATATAGTTTTTGGAAGCAGCGAAAAGCGCTTGATTGACAATGATTTCAAAGAGTTTTGAGCAAGCACTCAACAATGTTATTCCACGGTTATTAGCAATGTTACAATTGTCGCCCTATTTGTGAACGGATGTCCGAAATATTCGACGCGGTTGGGAATATCATTTGTTGCAATGAAATGTTATTTGCAGGGATACCATCCGAACCGTATGTCACAGAATTTTTAAGTTTACGTATCGCATTTTCGACGTGCTCCTCATTGATTTGAAAAAATCCAATTTCAAACCTGTCAGATGGTGTTTCACGGAGAGCTGCTATACATTCGAGGAAGAAATCTGCATGTTCGAGAAAGCCCTCTTAAAGTAATCACTCACACTTGATGGAATTGGTGTTAGAGGAACGATCATCGAGATGCATAGTCAAAGGTAATCCATTATTTTTGCGTTTCGACCGAACAAATGATCAAAAACGCTTTGGTTGCAAACGTAAATTTTGTCTGTGTACGATCAATGTAGCCCTTAGTCTAACCACCGAGCTCAGTGCGCTCCATTTTTGCGGGATTGTTTTCTAGCATCCTTAGAATGTGTCCCGCGCATTATACCCTTCAAGCTTTAGCGACTTTCTGGATATTGGGTTTGCGTTAGAGATGCACCAGCTCATAGTTCATTCTTCTTCTCCATACGCCGTTTTCATATACATCGCTAACTATCAATCTTATCAGCGTCTTGTACATGGTACACTTAGTACGGGGGGTGAAGTTTTACCAGACCTTAGGGTTTTGTTGAGCCCATAGTATGCACGAGTTCCGGTTATTATGCATCACCAATGATGCGAGGTACACAAACTCATCACCAACTCGAACTCATCTCCGTATTAATCGCCGTTCTACCTCTGCATGAGCTCTATTGCGCTCGGTTCCCCCTGTCAGCAGATACTTAGTCTTCGACGTATTCACTTTCAATCCAACCCTTTCTGCTGCAAGTTTCAGCCTGGTGTACCGATCAGTAACCGCCTCGAACATTCTACCGAAAATGTCCACGTCATCAGCAAAGCAAATGAATTGACTGGATATATTGAAATTCTTTCCCCACGCGTTTCAGAACACCATCTAGCGCAATGTTGAACAGGAGGCAGGAGAGATCACCGCCTTGTCGAAGGTTTTGCATGTTTCAAACGAGTCCGAAAACGTCCCCGATATTTTCACACATCACTGCCAACTATCCATCGTTGCCCTGATCAGACTAGATCTGTTCCACGACTAAACCGTTCCTGGCCTTATTGTTCTTAAGGGGGGATATACAGTTAGACCAAGAAAAAAAAACTCATTTTTGATAAAAACATTTCAAGGGGAAGTTTTTACTCAAATCAATCGAAACTTTTTTACAATTATAAGTGTAGCAAGACCCGAAGCTAAGAGTCAGTTCTATTGTGGCTATATCACATAGATAAATTTTTCCACAGTATTTATCTACACATTTTAGCATGAAGCAACATGACAAACAGAAGAGGCTTAATTGGTTTTTCAGCACTCCAGCATGGAGACGTAGGATGACGCAGCCTGGGCAATGTTGCCAATTTTACAATGGCGAGGTGAATGACTTCGACTGAAGATCGTGTACAAGCAGGGTATTCCATTCTTATTTAATTAATACTTTCAGCACGCTCTGGGATCATCCTTGCATTTCAAATTACTTTTACATTTTAGAGCATGGAGCAGCATGACAATTTAATACTCAATTTGTTTTTCTGCATTTCAGCTTAACAGTGAAACAGTTTCTATTACTGAACTTCAACTACTTTTTCATAAAAGACTGGCATGTGATTATAAGTAGTATAGAATTGTATTTAAATACTTGTGTTTAGTGGTATTATGAATAGATACTTTATTTATTTCAGGAATTTCAGGACTCTTCCATCACTCAAACTGCCTTCTTCGACTTATACAATATTCTGTTGATTAAAAAAAGTATACACATCAAATATCTTTTCTTTAAAATTTTATCTTTGTTGATTGGACTGATCTACTTCAATTTTTAGCCTTTCCAGGACTATTAAGATCTAATTTTTATTTTGCAGAAACAATCCCGTAGATGTCAGATATATTTTGTAAATACATATATTATATTCTATTGCGTAAATTACATGCATGCATTCAATAACAAAAGGGTAAGGGGGGAATACAGGGTGCCAGACGTACTGTAGGCTGGATGAGGGATTCGTGGTTATCTGGCCCAAGTCATGGATGACAATTATGCCTTCCTTGAAGGAAATCATCAGACAGAGGTCAGCGAAGGTCTAATTGTCTTCCGACAGTCTACAGTGAGTTTGCTAACCCTATTTTTAACAAACCACCAGACGGAAATCCTAATGTGTATTGCATTCTGTTCATTTCCTGTAATAAGAGCGTTTCGTTGGAAGGAGATTCTCTATCCTTTCCGTGGGTTTCGTGTAAGTGTTTCTGCTTACGGGTCCACACCCCCGTTTTTGGCCCTTCATACAACGGAATAGTGAGGATTACAGGTATGTACAGTTTGATCTTGCCATTAGGAGGAACTGTACGCCATGGCAAGTCCTGCACTGGTAGTGGCTTCCTATCACATCACATCAGAAAACTTCGAAGTGATAGGGACTTGATCCCGTATGTCCTTAAGCTGATGACATCCTCAACTTCGCTTATCGTGGTAGTTGGCACATCTCTCTCGTCCGCCGTTCCGATTAAGTAATTTCTCCAGTTGTTTTGATGTTCTGTTTTTGCCATTCAGGTATTCATCGTAGAGCCTTTCGATCATCTCACGTTCATCCGTCAAGATACTTCCAACCTTATTCCGAAACATTTTGTCTCGCGGCACAAAGCCCTGAATTTCTAGTATGCGTAAGTACTGATAATCTGAAAACCGCTCCAAAAAGCTATGGTGGTTGATTGCAATTGAGGGTGATTAAAGTAATTCAAATAATAGATTTCAATTATTCAGAATTTTTGAAATTCATTTGGGAACTATGGAAGAATTCTGGTCCCATTTCGAAACGTTACGATCTACATTGGATGTATTTGACATGATGAGCAACATTTCGCAGCAGATTGTTATGATAAATGTTTCAATTTTTTAATGTCATGAAAGCCTTGCTGTTTCAAGATCGAACAAAATCGTACCACCTTTTCCCACCATCAAGAGATATGTCAAGGCGACCAGATCCGGATCAATCAACGGGGGTTCAAACAAGTCACTTACGTCAATCCACAACACTTCCTGACATGGGTAATTCCGGGTTGTGCCCATCTTGACAGATGCTATAATTAGCTATTGGCCGAACTGTACTCGCTTTAACAAGAGAGAGATCAGTTCGTTACAATTACCTGCCAATTTTTCGCTACTCTTGCAGCTTTCAACAGTGATTAAACTTGATGGAGAGCGGATACTCACACCGGACTCAGTACGTCAACCAAATGAATGATGCGAAAAGTAAGTGTAGGTACCTGAAAAGACATAGAAAAGAAAGAAAGAAAATTCGTTAGGTTTCACTCAAGCTCTAACCACCACACTTAGTCTGAAAAAAAAGAGGAATGCAAATCTTGCAAATGCGACAGTCAAAATCAAATATTTGCTTAGATCAAGGTCGTAAGCTGATTAGGCAAATCCCTATTTTACCGTACAGGTCGCACAAACCGCTCATTTTCAGCATACAGAATCACTTCAAACTGAAAATGGATTGCACTAATTTGACATTACAGTTCTCATAAATATCAAAGTCGCTAGGAAATTGATTCCGAATCATTTATCATCGGAATGAAAACAAAGGGAATGCGAAATCACCCCGATCGGAATGTTACTCTCGGATTGAGTTTAAAAAGCGAACCAATTTATCTTCACTACGGAGAACCCCTGGAAGTTGCATTTTCGCAATTTCTTTGAATAACTGCGATGGCAAAAAATGATAAATGGAAAAATTTGCAATGACAAATATCGGCAGCCGCCGTCCCCGTCGCTGCACATGTGTCGGTTCCTTATTGAGAGCGCTGGATGAAGAAGCTTGCAATTCTGTTGGACGTGAAGATCTAAAGTTACGCTATTCGGCAAAGGGCCGACGAGGTAGAAGCTTTTGCATTATTGATGCGTAGGAGGGCTCCCTGTCGAAGCGATTTACCTGGGATCCGGGACCTGTGAGAGGACAGTTCCCGGGAATGAATAAATAACGAAGAAAGATTATACCTGCATTCGTTCTCTTCTTTAGGGGGCTTATTCACACATCATGACTTGGATGAAGAAACGCAAACACAATCGATAACCTAGCACTCGATTTCAAAGCGACTCATGAAAGCCGCCACTCAAAGCAGGAGCATAAAAAACGGGAACTTCACGATGGACAACACGAGGAGGGACAGAGATGGAGAGAGCCGGCTGGGCCGTCGTCGTGTGCCAAAGGCCTATGAACTGGAAGCAATTTCGGAGGCGTTTGGAAATTTATGACGGTCATCCAATGACTCACAAGACGGTAGATGGCACGAGCTCAAGCTGCAACGCTTGCTTCAATTTCATTCAGCATCGACCCGAAACCGAATGTTGCGAAAAAAAGGAAGAAAGCAGATTAAGCAATTATGTTACGGTATACTTTGTACAAGAATTAAGGAGCAAAGCAAGGAAGATCATGATGGATGGTTGTTTGTGAGGTGCCACCCACCATGGGCAAAACATTCCGTTAACGGGAGCTTGATAAAAGTGTGGGATTTCAACAAGCCCGGCTAGCTCAGTCGGTAGAGCATGAGACTCTTAATCTCAGGGTCGTGGGTTCGAGCCCCACGTTGGGCGAGATGCTTTTTTAAAAGGTGTGGATCCGGTGATCTGCTTTCAGGACATACGGGATCAAGTCCCCTCCCCGAATAAACAAGTATTTTACAGGTATTATGCCATTTATCGTTTCATAATTATTCAAGTTATCTTCCACCAATTATAAACTGAAGATAAAGTGTATCATGTCGATGATATATGTTATAGTAAATCAAGATCTTACCATAACCACACAAAAATAACTTTTTCTCGAACAAAATATCCGGTGTATTATATTTTTTTTCTGTAGTTTTACTTTAGATATATTTTTTAACTTTACATTTACATTTACTTGATTTATGGAACTTCAAGTTTACTAGGATATAGTAGAAATACTATAATAAGGGAACGTCCATAAATCATGTCACGCAAAAAGTGACTGTTTATAACCCCCCCGCCCCTTCTTGTAACGTTTTTTGTATGGACCTTAATTTTTTTTTATTGATTGTCACGTCCCCCCTCCCTCCCTTACTGCGTGACATAATTAATGGACCTTTCCTAAGAGATCAGCGAACTCAAAAACCGTAAAAATCGAAAATCAATGGTATATTATTAATGTCGACAATATTGTTCACAAGTTTATTAAAATTCAGCTAGAAAGTAAAATCTACTTAATTAAATTGCAACATACCCTTCAGATAGACTGATAAAACCGCTCTCTTACAAATGATCAGTATTATAACATGAGTCATACATTTTGTGATAATAATCCAACTAAATATTACGTATTGTTAAACAGTTTCCTGTTTTTTGTTTATCGTGACCATAATTCATATCTTTCCTTCGTTATATCATACAATGAATGAGCAAGGGATATACTATACGGCACTGTTAATTTCTTTTTTATGAAATCATTATCATATACACAATACGCTATTTATGGTTCTTTAAAGTTTGAATGGTTTCCTACATTATACCAGCATTATACAGGGATGATACTTATAATGGTGATTACATTATGAATGGAAAATGTATAATAATGATCATACAGCAAATGGTAATTTTCTATTCGGGATATCACTTCGAAGTTTTCTGAGCACAAACCTTGAATACTATTAGGACTTCAGGCGCGAAATTTTTAAGAATCGTTTGCTCCACTAGATCATTTGGAAAAAGGATTCCAGCTTCACTTTCAACTGGATTAGAAAATTTCAATGATAGAACTTTCCTACGTTTACAGCGGCTTTGAAACGAAAACGATTTCCACTGATTTTGATGATCAAAATTGTAGTTCATGTAATTGTTATTTGACAACAAAAAAAAACGGCTTTATCCAGAGTGTGAAAATCAATAGTATTAAATGACTGATGAAAAAAGCGCCCTTTCGTGGTTTAATATTATCACTGGAGTAGTTGAGAGTCGTAAAAAGCAACTGATGGTGGATATGATAAGCCATCAGCCAACCATCGATAATCTGGTCACTATGACAATCAAGAATGCCAAATGCGCTTGTTTAACAGATGTTGCCTATCTGAGTGCTTGATCCCCACAGCATGCCTCCGATGTAGCTAGCTTTGGTTTTGACCATTTTTGATTAGAATGCGAGGGTTTTGTTATTATTTTTTCAATCATTTGTCATAACCGTACATAATCGTTATAATCGTTTCTGGTTAACGTTTGTAAATTGATATGCTGATGATTCTTGTATCAGTGTCCCCAGGTAACCAATAAGTAGTTCCAAAGCGTCTTTACGGCAGCCTATCAAGCAATTAACTCATCTTAAATGCAACATAAATGCCATTTTTTGCCCTGTAATTGTACACAGTTTGAAAAAAAAAACATGTAATAAACAACAAAGGGAACGCTAGATTTGGCAGAAATTAATGGGATATTTCATGTAAATTTACGCCAGATAATTGCCTGATTCTAGTCTATTGTATGAAATATTGCGATCATTGTTGTATGGCGCATGCAAGATTGCAAACAATTTCGTTGTTTACACATCCTTTGGCTTGAAGGAAAATTTTACGTGTCAGTTAATATTCATGATTTTTTTCTGTGTATGATAATGCTTTTATAATGCTATTTTGCATTAGAAATGCTTAATACATACTACAAGCAATTAAAAAGCACTTGAAATCCAACTTTACAACAGATAGCATTCAAGATGCTGATAAAATGCTGATAAAATATAATGCTTCAAGCATCTGAAATGTAGACTTAGGGTTGATTTACAGCATATGCTAATGCTTATTGGTTACCTGGGTCGTGACCACTGACTGGTAACACGCAGCAACTTCCGATATTCATAAATTTGCATTATGGATTTTTGCCCCAAAAAATCAATATAAATTTGATTAATTTGCCATATGAAATATAATGTTGCTAAACAAAATTTAAAGCAACCTGAAATCGAGCCATGACCGTTGAAGCTACGGGTCTCCAGTGTCGCTTTAAAGAAAACTAAATGCGTACAAAACCAGCTCATAAGTTGTGCCTTATAAAATTCTGAACTTCGTGTGCCTTAGTGGATGTGTATTAGACTGAACATTTATAACTAATTTACATAAGTTTTTCTTCCACAGACCTACGCGTCAAACAATAAAATGTATCACACAGCAATGACTTCATAGTAATTTGACTAGTACAATTACATGTTTTGGCTTGAATGAAACTTGGTTTGATAATCCACAACATTTGGCTTTTGCTCCGCGCCGCCATAAACTAAATATGCCACTTGTCAAGGGTTTGGAAGTGAAGATTCAACTGTAAAATATTTCCCGCCCCCGGGTGGACTCGAACCACCAACCTTTCGGTTAACAGCCGAACGCGCTAACCGATTGCGCCACGAAGGCGTTGAAGTTGGTGGCTACTAACAGTGTACATTATCGAATTGCAGATTAATCGCACACTAGGACGTTTGCACTGGTACAGTTCAGGCGAACGCGAATGATAGAAAAACAAAGAGAATTGAACCTCGTTTTGGCTCAACAGTTCCAAACAGTTTAAAGCTTGCGTTTGACAATATTGATTAACTTTGATTGAAAATCCACTTATTGCTCCATTCCAGCAAACGAGTTGTTAATACACAAAAAAAAAAATCACATAATCTGTGGAAAATATCCACAAGAAATTCACTTAACTTTCATGTGATTCAGAAAGTGGAAAATGCCTTTCAAAATCAAGTGAATCTTATGTGTCCACTGAAATGTAAATGATTAGTCAAGTAGAATTTCTTCTTCTCTGTGATATTCATGTAAAAGTCACTTATTTTAGTTTCGGAAAATATCTACATGTGTTTCTAGTAGTAACTAAGTGAAATATTTTTTCAGTATTCCTATTATAGGGGGGGGGTGGTATAGGGGGGGGGTGGAGGTGTTGGGCTGGCAAGTTTCTACGATCCATACATTCCATTTAAAATTTATATGAATGATTGTCCACGCAGAAGGCGGAGGGTGTCAGAAATCGGTCAAATCCAGTCCACGTGGTATATGGTATATGGGCCCTAACTAGATTCCATTCACTACACGTAACATGCATCTATTAGCATTAGCCAGTATTCATCAACAGTCCAAACGATAGTAATTGATGATAAAAAACGACATAACAGCGAAAATGTTTCGTCGTTGCTAGAAAAATGTACTGAAATGATATGACATTTTTTCCCATTGCCAATTTACCTTTGCCTTCCATCTAATCATAATGAAAATGAAAAAATGCTACCGAAATAATGATAAAACATAGAACTCTTACCATCACTGGCTGTGGCTAGTATTAGCATACTGGTTGACGATTGGAAATTGTGTGAGTGTAGTGATTAGATTAAATAGAATGTTGTAAATCATAGAGTTCCTAAGCAGTGGTTTTCAATTTGTATTTAACGTAATTTTCATGAAATGTAACAGGTTTTGCAGAACTACACTGATTTTTGTTTTTGATTGCCAGTTTTGAAATTTCAAACTAGACTCCAAAATATAGATATTCTGTTCAGTCTATTCAAAAATAATTCGAAAGCCTAATGCCACAGCGACGACAAAAAGAGTTGCCCGCTGTTTCGAGCGGAACCCCAACCTCGCCGTCCGAGGTATCGCAAAGAAGCTGGGAGTGTCAAAGTTCGCGAAGAAATATCAGGTGTGGCAGGCCATCTGTACCTGTGACCTGAAAAGCAACGTTTACATTGTGACCAGAACCATCAACCAGGAAATTTGTCTGAGCAAGAGCCTACAAAACCGTCTACTGCCTTTACGGAAGCGACACAACTGTTCCGTTCTATTTTAGCCGGATTTGGCATCTTGCCATTACGTAAAAATGGTCATGGAGTGGTAAGCTGCCAACAACATTCAAGTGGTGCCCAAGGACAAGAACCCTTTCAACAAGCCAGTGCACCGCAAAATCGAACAATGTTGGGCCATCGTGAAGCGGAACCTTAAAAAGAGTCAACAAGCTGTTGTGAGCGAGAAACGAAAAACTGTACAAAATATTATGGCAGGTGTTACACAAAAGACCCGGCAATTCGCATTCGGTAAAAGGAAGCTTAGCTGAATATTTCTCCTGTATTCTGTATTAACTAAACATGAAAAAGAAAAAGAGTTTGATTTATTAATATGAATGACTCACACATACTACTGTTTGACCAAATTTTTATCGGAACACCCTTCAGTTTGAATCCATATTTAAGCCAACGGTAAAGTTGCTTTTGAACTTTCGTAATAATGATGTTGATTTGAGAAGGAAATAATTTCTCATCACCATGAAGCTCTAGGAGTGGACAGCAATTTTTTGCTAGAACAAAGTTGTTAAGAAAAAGTATTGATAGTTCCGTTAGCTCACGGCAGGCGATGAAAATTGGATAGAAGTAGTTTTTGAAATTGAGCGGACGGCATTGTGAGGTAGTATTTCGAAACAGGTATACAATCTTTCGTAATAAGTTTCGTAATAAGTCACCTTTTGAACTAACACTAGCCTGGTTTGAAAAAGACCGCACGTTAAAGAGTAGAAAATCGATTACACCTTTTTTCCCCAAACTGACTTTCCCCAAAAATGTAACATATGGTCTACTCCTGATTGACGACAATAAAGACAAAAACAGTTGAGAAATTCAAAATTATCAAAGACCAAATTATGTCTAAAAACGAAATCAAACTTGTCAAGCCATTCCACCGAATAGTGCGAGAATAAAAAACAACGACAATAAATGAACAGTCCAAATGGAACAAACTCACCAAATCTCACAGTGATTAAAGTGTGGATAAAACAAGCTGCTTTTTAAAAAACAAAAAATTATGATCCAAAAAAACTGGCAGAAATTGGAGTTTATCTTATATAAACAAAACGAGAGATTTAATAACCTTCACTTAACCCCTTCAGGCATAAGGACCCGAGCAGGAGACAACAACATATAAATACCAAATTATGATCTTGATAACTGGCCTTGGTAGTAAAGAGCTCAGATTAAGAGGTAAAATACCTAAGAATTGCAAGCAAAATATCTCTCGAATAACAAAACTTGTTATTACGGATACCTGTTACCTATTTTGGTATTGTATTACCTAAATTTGGTATTCGCATAACATTGTGGGCACAATTTTATCAGGTATTTTACCTCCTCATCTGTTATTCGTTCCTGCTCGGGGAGTCATATCTTGAGTACTTTTACAAACAGACGTATCTGATTTTTAAATAAGGAGGGGAAGTAAGATTCAAACGTAAAACTCTTCAAACTCTCAGCACCCTCACCATCATGTTAGGGAAATGTTTATCCTGGTGTTGGTGGGCCTAGTTGCATGGGAAAGCTAAGGGTTTCACTAATTTAACGTTTTATAAATCAGACACGCCTGTTTGAAAAAGTACTCGAGATATATCACCCCAAATGCAAAATCGCTGTACCAAAACCCAGACTAAATAAAAGTGAACACTGCTCTACATCAATTTTTATATCTGACAAATGAGTTTAAGGCCTACTTGACGACCTAGAACATTCTGAATGTGAAAAAGATTAGAAAGAAAAAAATAAATGCCTTATTAATAGTGTAAAGCGTTGCACAGTAGGAAAAAAAGTACATGAATCGCGAAAGAATTCGATAATTCAGCTCCAAGTAGCACAAGGTAAGTGAACCATAGAATCGAATGGGCAATATTCCGAAAATATGGGGAAGTGGAGCAAAATCAGCAATATCTCCGTTTCCCGACTGGTGCAGTGGCTTCAACTACCTCCATTCGATTCCTAGAGAAATTCTACATAAGAATAGGCATAAATACGGGGGAATTGGGGTCAAATAAGCCCAATATCTCTGTCCACTAAATTTTGCGGCAAGTTGGACCCCTTCCATTCGATTCTCCAGAAATGTTCACATAAAAAATGCTATTGTTCACTAACCTTGTGCAACTTGGAGCTAAATTATCAAATTCTTTCGAGATGTAATTTTTTTTCCCACTGTGCTTTGTTTTAGAACATGGTACATATGCATACGTATTTTTAAATTCTCGTTGATAAACGGTATACATTTTTGTATCTTTCTGGGATGTTCTAGGTTATGTACTTGAGTACATTTTGGATAACCTAGAACTACAGCTCTACAGCTGTAAAATTAGCCTTTTGAACTATATAAGGTGACGATGTGTATTCAAACATATTAAATGAACCTTTTGGAAGGTCGACAATTGTAATTTGATAATTTTGTGATGTTCTAGGTCATCCAAACTGTCCTTGGGGTTAGAACTTAAGATCCACAGCAGTAACTATAGCTATAGTATCAATAGATTTTTGGGCCATAAAAAGCTACGCTACGTATTCAACCATACTCAGTGAATAACTTCGAACGTTATTAGAAAAACTTGGCTGATCTAGGTCATCCAAACGATCCTTGAGCTCAGAACATAAGATCTACAGTTGTAACAGTAGGTTTTTGGAGTATCCTAAGGGACAATATGTATTTAATAATATTCATTGAATAGTGTGGACTGGAAGGTCAACAGACATAATGTGATGTAGAGGGAGATGTTCGCTCATCACCATGTGGCACCCAGAGTGAACATTAATGTTTTTGGCTAGAATGAAAGATGTGAAGAGAAGGTGTTGAAAGTTCCGTCAGTGTGCGGCAGGTTGGAAATAGAACAAATGTTTTTATTTAGGAAATTGAGCGAAAGGGCATGTATCCAGTGGTACTCGAACCATGGACGTCAATTTTTGAATAACATCCCACTGCGGGGTAGGTTGTAGGACGGACCAAGTCCACCACTGCAACAGGCAAAAATTTACGTATGGAAAGACGCCCATGTACCACTGTGGCTTGTATAGTTAGCCACAGTGGTACATGAGCGTCTTTCCATACGTCAATTTTTGCCTGTTTAAAAAACATAAAATGATATTTTTCTCAAAGGACTCCCCCTTTGATCCTTTTAATTAGAAAAAAAAGTTATGTCCTTGAAGTTGGTGAAAGATTTAGATAGTCACTTCTTAATTTTTTTTATGTTTTGTTTTTGAATATATATGATTTTTTTGAAAATGTTGATATTGTTGAAATTTTATTACAATATACCAAAAATAGATTGAATGCATTATTTTTAATGCACCTTTGAAGCACCTAAAATTTTTTTTCATAAGCCTACCCGTTTTCAAGTTATTGCGAATTTTAATATCAGAAATTTATGTTTTTGCGCCTTTTTTGATTGTTAGTCGTGGTGTTCACAACAAAATGTATTTTTCGAAATAGAGTTTTAAAAAACAGGCTATTTTTTCTCAGACACGGTGGCAATCAGACTTAACCTTCCGGTTTGGAAGCGATGGAAAAGAATCAAGTTGATGCTTTTGGACATGTGTGTGTTTCGGATAGTTTTGTTTAAAAAAATTAAACAAGTGACCGCCCCAAACTCTTCATCAGATTTTAGGATATTACTGCGAATTTATTAAATAAAATTTTAAATAAAAATTAGAAAATTCGAAGGGAATTATTTTTTATGTTTTTTTAGCATGAATTTACATTTTTTTTTATTTCAGTGTACAAATTCTTCTCGGACAACATTTTTTCAGAATAATCGGGTACATGTTATGATCTTTTTAAAAAAAAAATCAAAATTTTACTTTAGCCCTTATAGAAAATTAGTCCAGGAACTTTTAGGTTTTTTTATGAAAAATGTTGGGTAGAAACTTACATATGGACAAATTTTCATTAAAATCGGTAAATGTCGAGACAAAATCATTTTTTTTGTGTTTCTGGCTGAACAGGCCTATACTGTTAACATTTGACGGTTCATAGCTTATTCAATCAAAAGTACGACTATAGAGTGGAGCTTCGGTGGTATTTCGGAATCTTAAGTAAATTGGGGAGTGAAAAACAAATCTAAGGATAAATTGAAAAAGCACTTTCAACAGTTCGTGGAAAGACTTCCAATCAAACTGTTGCAAACCTCGACAATGCGATGGAAAAATTTCTTTCGTTTATTATTGTTTTTCCTTGGTTGTATTTCCTCAACCTTCCCACTATATTCATCGATTCGACTATTATAATCAGCTTCACCGCGTTGAAAACAACCAAAAACCTTCAGTTCAACGGTGGAAGCGGTGCCAGAATGCAAACACTCATTCCTCACTCCATTCGTCCAGCTGTGGGTCATAGAAAACCAAGTGCAGCTCCTCGATTGAGTCAACTCAAGTACTGGGGCGGTGCGATGATGATGCATTCACGAGATCGCCGGGGGATTATCCTCGGTCGATCCAGACAATCATCCCGGTGATGACGGTGATGACGGATTCTGGCTACAATGAATGGAGAATAGTTTCATTTTCTGTTTTTTTTTTTTCTAATTCTCATCCTGTTTTGAATCTAATGGTTTTTGCAATTCCCGAAGGAATGAGAGGAGGACTCTGCCAGTCTTTTTGTCTGAAGGCATGATAAATGTTTGTAGTTGAATCACACGAATGTCGACGGCTCTATTGTCTTCGCAGAGCTCCCATGTGGTTCATCACGCTCGGCTAGATTGAATTTCCATCCGAACGGTTTGTTTTTGGGCACAGAATCGACAAAGTTCATCGACTTGTGCTAAGTTTGACATACAAAGCGTGAGCATGCATCGCTGGTAATCCTTATGACTTTTGTGCACAACACACTGGGAGGGAGTGACGGGCGTTGAAAAAAAAATGTTAAAATGTTAGGGTACGAATTTGTTTTACCGAAAAAAATATGGGTTATTAAAGGCAGTAGCAAAGTCATTAGTGCAGCACGCGAATGGTAATGGAAAAACTTGCTAACCTGTAATTAAGGCGAAGAAATGGAAAGTTTACAACGGAGCGTTTAGTTTGGAAAGATTAGTATGCTTGGTAAACAAATGCCATGTCGATCCATATGGCACTCACACATTTTCAAGCAGTTAAAAAAATGTGATTGCATTTGAATTTTTTTTAACATTCACATAATTGCAGGGTCTATCGTTGAACTTACTGAAATAGGGTACATTTTAATTCTGCTTTCGGGTATTTCGAACACGCTCCTGAAAATGTTCGTAGCATAAATCATCAAAACCACTTAATTAAGTGTTCTACTTGCAAAGTTCATAACAAAAGTTGTATTCCATAATTATGCAAATTAGATGCATACGGAATTACCCACCAAAAAAACGACAACCGACTGCATAACTCACAGAAGAACAATTCTTAATATGAAAAACATTTAAAACATAAAACTGCAACCACTCATAAATGCTCATTTAATTTACATCACTTGAATTATTTGCCCACCGTTTAGGACAGGAAAAACTCATAAGCGCACACGTGTTCACGTCCTTATTTTGTTCCACTTTTCTGCTTCCGCGTTCTACTTCAAAGGCCACATCTTCAACATTCGCTTGCGTTGGGTTGGCGGCGGAAGTTGTTGCCCCCAAAAAAAGCATAAAAAATGAAAACAAAAACAAGCAAAGGCCCCCTACCATTTGCTCTGGTTCTGATTCTGAATGGCTCATTACGACCTCGCAGACGGTCGGCAAGCACTCAGACTAAATCGCGATTGCACTATCAGCGCGCGTGAAAAAGCGAGCAGCCAACGCGAGTGCAACGAAAGCGAAATTGCTTTCGATTCTTGGTCGCAGAGGTTTCCGAATCTTGATAAGGGGAAAGCCTAAATTCGATACCTACCGTCAGACACACGCGACCTGCAACGGGGCCTTTTCGGTGTGGCATTTTTTGGAGAGGGGAAACAAATATGCACTCAGAATGCAACCGACTCCGCGTATGAGTGATGCACTCTTGTTCGAACATAAAAGCGGAACATGACTAAATGGTGTTTAGAAAGTGCGGCACAAAAGGGATCAGTTGCAAAAACTGTCAAAAATGAACGGCTTTGAAGTGTGCCAGCAAGCGTTTGAAGATGGAGATAATGATATCTGATAATGCAATCATATTGAGAGTAAATTCCATTGAGTTGTTGAACGTCCAATTTCTTCTAAAACCAAACATAGGAACCAAATGAAGGTCGAACATTTTTCAGATTTATTAGCCTCCAGCATTACCTTACCTATCCAGACAAGGTAAGACCTCCGCTATGCATAGAAGTCGTTTGGACATTATATGGCCCATGGCTGTAATTTGCCAGCGTTGCAGTTTGTGGAAGGTCCGCAGGTCAGAACTTTCAGTGTTGCGGGCTTAATTTGTTGAATAGGTTCAAATCTTCAAAATGATACTAAACAAATCTGAAGTTTCCGTTAGCCTTAATTTAAGCATGAGCATGAGCATGACTAATCGGCCGAGGTTGCTACTCCGTTATTTAACAGATCAACTGTCATAACACTAAGAAACAACAGATGATGTTTGGGACTAACATGCATCCTAAATGTGAAATAGTTCATTTTGCCACACTTCACTCTATATATGCAATTTTTTTTAAATTTTTCCCGTTTAACTACAATCTCCGCTGTATTTTTTGTGGAAGTGAAAAATTCTGAGAAATCGAATAGAGCTGGTTTTATGCTGTGCCTTGGTCGAGAAATAGTTCAAATTTGTCCCATTTCACCCTAAATATGCGGATTTTAGTTGTTACCCCAAGAAGTACAAAAGAAGCGTAACTTACTTGGAAGGGTCTGGAAATTAAAGGGTGCTAGTTTCGTGCTGTGTTGTGGTCGTAGTTCATTTCGCCCCACATCACTCTATATATCAGTTTTTTTTTAGTTTTTCCACTTATAACTAAAATCACCGCAGATTTTTGTCTGAAAAGGGCGTAATTTACGCGAAAAAATCAAAGAAATCGAATGGTGCTGGTTTCATGGTCACTTTCTACTTGTACGATCCACCTTGCTCGTTGCGCGCCTCTTCTTCTTGCACTTGTCGGTTCGTTTTCGAGAACCATTTTAACAGGTCGTCTGCAATCTTTTGGCCTGATCTTGCTTCCCGCCATTACTTTAAATATGCACAAGAGTGGTACAAAAGGAACAATGTCGTATTTATACCAAAGGAGATAAATCTGCCCAGAGGTACGCCCTATCGAAACTTTCTGGGCTTTGAGCAAGGGGAAGCTGAGAAAACATTTGATACTAGCGGATAGTGTTGAAAAAATTAAGAAAGATTGGCCAAAAGTGGTGAAAATGAAAGCATTACACAGAAGCTTGTGGGTAGTGTTAAGGGAAAAGTTAGAGAACTCACCTATCCTACAAAAAATCAAGCAAATTGAAATGAAAATGAAAAGAAAACATTGTTATTTACAATGTTTGAGAATATAATAATAAAAAATATCAGTATGGTCTTTTTTATTTGAGAAAGAAAGTGTATTTATATTTTTCGGAACAGTCTATAGTCAGTTCTCGAATGTTTAGACAGCAGATTTTTTGCTCTCCTCTCTCAGTGCACAGTGGTCCAGAATGCGAATTTAGCAGTAAAGATACGTTTTCAGCCTAAGTTTAAATTTTGGAGCAAAATTGTTTTCTACAAAAAAAGTTTCTAATAATAAGGCTTGTTGATGGTTTTTAGTACTTAAAAAGATGTAATTTTTGACCTATAAATCTTGCCTATAAATTTTAACGTAAGCGAGTTATTTATGACTTTCTTATAATATTACGCCCTTTTCAAATGTGTTTTACTTAATTAAAAAAAAAAATCTGTCTCTAGATATCAAATAAAATGTGCAATAATACAAAACTTGTAGAATGAGATGTTCGCTCATCACCATGAGGCACCAAGAGTGAACATTAATGTTTTTGGCTAAAATGAAAGATATGAAGAGAAAGTGTTGAAAGTTCCGTCAGTGTGCGGCAGGTTGAAAATAGAACAGATGTTTTTATTTAGGAAATTGAGCGAAAAGGGCATGTGTACAGTGATACTCGAACCATGGACGTCAATATTTGCCTTACATCCCACTGGGGGGTAGGTTGTAGGACGGACCAAGTCCGCCACTTCAACAGGCTAGTCATTCATTCATTCTAGCCAAAAACATTAATGTTCACTCTTGGTGCCTCATGGTGATGAGCGAACATCTCCTTCTACAACATAATCGTTACTCCACGCACGGAGAATACATAACATAACAATTAATGTATGAATACAAAACTTTTCAGATGCAGTTAAGCAGTATGTTTCTTGTTTGCCCCAACCAGAGATATCAACATTTGAAAAAGGCCTATTTTTTACAACAACCATACAAACTTTTGTTTGACAAACGATAGCGACGATTTCAGTACTTTAAAAGTTGTTTTTTTATTGTTCTAGAATCATTGCTAAGACAACTTTGCTAAAAAATTAAAATAAAAAAGTTAGAGCCAAATAACTGATTTTTAGGGACAACTACGTACTTTGTCGTCTGACATTCTTACGACATGTCCAGCCCATCGTAGTCGACCTATTTTAGCGATGTGTAGGATGGGAGGTTCGCGACTGATGTAATTCGTGGTTCATTCGCCTCCTCCACGTTCCGTCTTCCATCTGCACTCCACCGTAGATCGTACGCAGCACCTTCTGTTCAAAGACACCAAGGGCGCGATACTCCTCCACTAGCCATGTCAATGTTTCATGGCCATAGAGAACTAATTAATGTCTTGTAGATGGTCAACTTTGTGGTTCGGCGAACTTTGTTCGATCTTAGCATCCTTCGGAGTCCAAATTAGGCACGATTGCCAGCCATAATGCGCCTTTGTATCTCTCTGCTGGTGTCGTTATCGGCGGTCACCAATGAGCCCAAGTAAACAAATTAGTCTACTACCTCGATTTCATCACCGTCGATCTGCACTCGTGGTAGGAAGATAATATTGTCTTCTCGGCTGTGTCGAAGTTAGTAAATGTTTAATTTTACGCCATTTTGCCCTAAATTTGAGTTTATCAGTTTTTATCACTATAACTACAACCAGCTATTTGAAGTTTGGTAAATCGAATGATGCTGGTTACATGCTGCATTATTTATCCTATAGGAAAGTTACTAGTTTTCAGCTGAGAGAGGCCCTTTCGGAGCTGTTAAAAAAAGTGTATTGTTTGGATTCAACAACCACTTGCATCAGTGATTTCGGACTAAGACTACGTAGGATCTTCGGATTCTGCGATCAGCACGGCTGCATTTTCGGCGTAGTAAAACTTCATTCGTTGCGTAAACTCCTCATTTTTTCGAGATGGTTTGACACTTCGGCGTTTCGACGTTCCTTTTATGTGAGCCAATTTCGGGTCCGATCACGCTAATGACATATTCATAATGTCCTTTAAATTGTCCTCTGGTGATTTTTTTCGCGCAAAATGAAGCCTCGCATGCTTATAACGTTTGTGACAACGTTCTTCTGGTTGCTCATCTATGGAGCTTAGTGGGTACGGCTGTATTTAATTAAAATTAATGCATTATATATTTATAGAATGGCTCTCGTAAATTTATAAATTTCATTCAGTTCAAATCTCAAATTTTTATATTTGCTTATCGCACAATCAATTCTAGGAAATCGCTGTATTTGTGAAGAGGTGCGAAAGACATGTCACAAAATAGAATTCCTTAGTTAAGGAGTGTATCGAAAATAAGCTATCCACAAACTTTCTTTCAAATTATGTTGAAAACTGATATTTTATTCATTCAAAAAATTGATCCTTTGTTGTACGAGGTTAAACTTGAACATAATGAAGACCGGATGAAATTTAAGTTATTCCCTCACGAATTTTCGAACTTTGGATCGAATACTCTTCATCAAGTTCCGGACAAGTGTTGCATCGCATTTTTTGGACGGTTGAGCCCAAAATTTCTTTGAACTCCTGCATGTTCCCAGCTGCCTTACCAGTCTTCTTGAAGACCCTCTTCACGATTGCCCAGTAACGTTCGATGGGTCGAAGCTGAGGGCAATTTGGTGGATTATATTTTACTCATACGAAATCTATACCCTTTTCCGCAAGCCAATTGAGAGTGGTTTTGGCATAGTGAGCCGACGCTAAATCCGGCCAAAACAGTGGAGGTGTACTATGCTTCTTATATAAAGGCAACAATCTCTTCTGGAGACACTCAGATCGATAGATTTCCGCATTTATTGTTCCGGTAGTGTAGTAATGGTTGACTTCAAACCACAGGAACATATTAAGCTTGCCATACCAGTACCTTTCGACCGAATTTCTCCACCTGAATCGACCTGTCCGCATCGCTCACATCCTCCCCAACGACGGCAGTAAAGTGTTGTGGACCTGGAAGGGTTTTTGAGTCCTCGCTTTACATAGGTCTCTAATCGTCCATCAAAACGCATGCCATCCGGACATCTGCAAAAGACGCGAATACAATTTCCGGCCCGTGTTACTGCTCGCTTCTTCTGTTCTGCACTTTGTTTCGAGATTTTCTGCTTCTTGTAGGTCTTCAGGTGGTTTCGCCTCTTGATACGCTGGATCATTCCGACACTCGTTCCTGCTTTTTGGCCAAATCACGTATTAACATTGATTTGTTCTTCATGATTAGAGATACCACTTTCTGCTCCAGTTTCAGGTTGGAAGAACCGGGTTTTCTGCCTCTTCCTGGTAGCTCATCCAAAGAATAGTTATTAATGATGGTTTTAACACTCGCATGATGAATTCCAAACCGCTTCGCCAATTTTCGCATAGTAATACCCTTCTCACTTAGCCATGTGTCCAGAACCTTAATTTTCACTTCCTTTTCAATACGCGACATTTTGAAAACGCAGAATTTGAACCGCACAAACAAGTAAACAAAAGAAAGCTGACAGTCAAACGCACAGCATGCAGTGTTCAGAGCATAAAAAACCATCACAAATACATGCGTACAACGCAAATGTATGTGGATAACTTATATTCGATACACTCCTTACAAGCTTCTCGTTGTCGTTGTAGAGATCTTCAATCTTTTTGGCGTCCAATTTATTTCACGACAGTGCCAAACTAGCTAATAAGTCAAAATTTCTCCACAATTTCTCTACTGATTCCCAGAATTTGGGAAGGGTGCCTGGATCACTAAACAGACGACGTGCCATGTTGCCATTGTTGCTACTGCCACTTCCTCCAATATTAATTTTAACTGCATAACTGGCGCACAACAAGGCGAGATTTTTGAAAGAAGAATTTCACATGATGATTTTTTCCCATTAGTACATCAGTGTTCTCTTCAAAGTTGGCAAAACCATCGGACAAGTAATTCTCTTGAGCGGTGGTTACATTCCATTATTTCACATTTTTCGTCGTGATCGTGGTTCAAAGGTCTGAATGTAAGTCGGCGCTTCATTAGTGTGATGTCAAAGCTTATGCCCAACCACTATTCGCTAAACGCTCATCTCTACAGAATCAACCTCGTAGATAGCAATATATGTAGGTGGGGAACCGGATTGGATACCATAGTCGTCCCAGGTAGACAACCTTTCCACGAGGTAAGAGATGTTCTGGGAATGCGTGATCTTCCAGACGTGCAAGGGATCTACGAATTACTTTGTTTATCTGTCCTTAATGTGTAACGTCATCACACCCCTCATTCCAGTTAATTCCCCACCATTGTATTCTATTCATTTTTTTCCTTGTACCAGCCCAGCAAGCTATTGGTCAACCATCAGCGGTTTAGCTCCTGAAAAGGGCTTTAGTCACCGAGTTCTTGATGAAACCCGCAGCCATGAGAATCATATATTAACTGAATTAAGTTATTTGCCTTGTCCCTTCCAAACGATAGTGTGACCCATCAACCTCGGTGCCCCTTTTACTAACACTATAAAGCAAATTATTGTAAATAACAAAGTTGAATATCGGCTCCACAAAGTGTTACGCCTGAGCCTCATAAATATACTAACTAATTGAAAAAAAAGATACGATGGTGGTTCTTCATTATGAAGACAAGGTTAATTTTAATAGTGCTTTGGACAGATTTAAACCATTAGTAGGAATTCTGTTGGAACCACTCACAATATATGATAGGGAGTGTTTGTTGGGTGATTTTACAACACTTAGAATACATTACGTATTATGTTTTTATTGCGTACACAGTCCGCTAATTAAATTATAATTTTTGGAAATTAGAAATATCTTCCCAACATCGTGGGATCCCAGTGGAGAACAACATTTCTGCTAGAACCAAAGATGCGAAGAGAAAGTATCGATAGGTCCGATAGCCTTCGGCAGGCTATGGCAGGCCTTACAACTGGCAAAAATGTGCGCGCTTGATCGTGCCCAAAACCTCTCGTTGGAAATTGATTTCCATCTCATGTGGTAAAGACCACAGTGAGTGTAAAACAGAAATTTTGAATCGCTAGAAGCATTCTATTTGAGCGGTATTTGAGGGTACATATTTTTGCCAGTCAAGGTGGCGGATCCGTTGCAACCTTGACCTACCCCGTATGGGGATGTGTGGCAAAATTTTGTGTGTGTGTGTGTGTGTGTTTGCTTCGAAATACTGCTTAACAAAATGCCCAGCGCTCAATTTCAAACTACATCTATTCAATTTCATAGCATGCCGACAGATTTATGCCAACAGTGAGGATGCTGTTGGGGACAAGTAGAGAGTTTTTGTGTACGGTTTCATTAGGAAGATAAGGTTAATTAAAAACGCTTGAAAGATATTTTAGACCAATTAATACCATCAGTAAGAACGCTGCTGCGACCTCCCACAAAGTGTATTTATGTTGGTAACTTTTAGTATTTTAGTCGATTTTAAACGATTAATATCAACATTAAGATGTTTGAGGGTCCTTTAGCGATGTGTAAATTTCTGTTTTACACTTTCTAAAGTCTTTATGTGAGAGAAGTCATCTCTAATCAGAGGTCTTGAGAACACAACTTCAATTTAACGGATTTTTTTTTCTAGTCGAAATTGCTGTCCACTCCAAGTAGGTTACATTTGGGACTGTTTTTTCGGCATTCGCATGCGCCTCTTCTTTCCAGACTACGCCACTCAACGGTAGTATATAACAAGATGAATACCAAAAAATGTATCGTTAAAGACTGGACTCGGAAAAAATGAGACACACAAAAATGATCACCAAAAATTCATTTTAAATAGGATACTTCTAAAATTTTCAGGGATTAAATAACTATGTATTAGCTATGTTTTGGCTTAATTTATTTATTGAATTTCCTCCCCCAAGCCTCGTACATTTCTCTTAACACTGCTCATGAGATCTTGGGCGAGGCTGTCCATCTTCCTTACACAATTTCTCCCAGTTTTTCTTCAAAGCTTCATCGGTTTTGAATGTATTTCCGTTTTTCTTCAACTTCTTTTTCATTATCGCCGAAAACTTTTCGATCGGACAAAGTTCTGGTGTAAAGACTGTATTCGATGAAATTTGGACACACAAAATAGGACACCAAAAATTTTCCTTGAGCCCGATTATTTTCAAACTTTCTGGAAATAAAGTACTACTAAATGGTTAAGTTTTGACATCATTGGTTTATTGAACCTCTTCTCCCAACTTGGTGCGGGCATTTACCTTTGCGTTGACCCCTTTCATCAAATTTTGGGCAATGATAGGACCGACTTGCTTACTCACTTTTAACCACACTTTCTTTAGTTAAAGTTCATTTTCTATCAGTTTTGGAGTTTTAACGAGCTTTGCCTTCATGATTGACCAAAATTTTTCAATTGGGCGAAGTTCCGGAGTGTTTGGAGGGTTGACGTCTTTTGGTAAAAAATCTACATTATATTATCTTTGTACCAGTCTAAGACGGGCCGGCCATAGTGGCAAGATGCCAAATCCGGCCAAAACAGTATCTCAAGAAGGGCAGAAGTCGTTTTGGAGGCATTCGTCCTTGTAGATTTGTCCGTTGACGGTCCCAGAGGAGATGAAGGGCTGACTAATTTTGCCACATCCGCAGATCGCTTGCCAGACAAGGAATTCTTTGGCGAATTTCGACGAGTTTCTTCTTCCGTACACTCTCCGGAACAGCCCAACTTAGAGGTGGCGACGTAGTGTTCCTGTCCTGGCATTTGTTTGGTGTCGGCTTTAATGTAGGTCTCATCATCCATCACAATGCAGAACGGTTTGTGAGCCACTCCCTGTACAGTTTTCTTGCACGAGTTTTGGCCACCGAGTTCTGTTTATCGCTCCGGTTCGGTGCCTTCTGGACCTTGTACACATGTAATCCAGAACGTTTCATTGTTTTCTGCACAAAACAAACTGAAACTTACGACTTTTTCGCAACATCCCTGATCGAAATGTTGGGATAACGCTTAAATTGGTTCAATACCATCCTGGCCTTCTTCGGATTTGATGTGCCACGTTTTTTGCCACTACCATTTTTCCGCTTGGTTGTCTTACGGTCCTTGAACGTTTTGTTCACATGAGATACGGTTGAATGTGCGATTCCGAGCTGTTTTCCGATCCATAGATGAGAAGCGTTTGGGTTTTCGAAGTGAGTGCCCAAAATTTGTTGGCGCACTATTTCTTCATTCGAAGCCATCACTGAAATCACTCGACCGATTTTTACGAAACTCATTACACAATTGAAACAACACAGTGAAAAACATTCAGTTAAAATTTCAATAATTTTTACCCACACGCTTAAAAGTTACGAACAATTGCGTGTGTCCAAATTTCATTGAATACAGTCTTTATTTGGCGGGTTCGCCTCCTTCGGGACCACATTAACGTAATTGGCGTAATGGCACGAAGCGAAATCCGGCCAGAACAGCGTGGAACCACGGTGAGAGCGGAGGAAGGGAAGCAAGCGCTTCTGCAAGCATTCCTCCCAATAAATATACCCGTTTATGGTGCCGTTTGTAACGAACGGCTAGCTGTCCCGTCCGCACTCGCAGATCGCCTGCCACAACAGGTACTTCTTCGCGAATTTGTCCATCTTTCTCTTCCGGAACTTTTCCGGAACCTCCATGCGGGACGTACTGACAAAAAAATCGAGACCGGAGATTTGTTAGGTGTCCCCCTTGATATATGTCTCGTCGTCCATGATGACACAGCCTGGTTTGACCAGCCACTCACGGTACAGTTTCCGCGCACGCAATTTGGCGCCTTGCTGACCTTAAAAACACGTAGCCCAACCCGCTTCATGGTCCGCTGGACAAACCACTTCGACGAATTGACCTTGTGGCCACGTCTCGGGTGGAAAGGTTCGGGTTATTCTTAAATACTGCCTTATCTTCCGCCCCTTCTCCGGATATTCCGTTTTCGGTTTTCGGCTGCTTCCACCGCGCCGCTCGATGGTCTTCGTCTGCTGAAACATCTTCACAACGCGGGACACGGTGGAATGGTGGATTCCAAGCCTTTTGCCGATGCATCTGTGCGACTGACCAGGATTATCGATCACCGCACCCAAGATTTGCTGGCGTAGCTCTTCTTGTTTCGAATGCATCTTAAACACTAGTTGACAGATAGCGATAATTTTGCACACATAAACATAACACTCTAAACTAGTATTACCCAAAATTTCATTAATTTTTACCCACGCGATAAAAAGTTACACCCAAAACAAAGTGTCGCATTTTTTTCGAGTCCAATCTTTATTAGACATCAGCTCTCAGTTGTTGGTTCTTCAAACTAGCTTAGTCTCCCGTGCAACAAACCGGCGGGTCATGAGGAATAAGAAAAGGTATAGTTCCATCTGAACAAATTCAGTTTCATTCCAAAACAACAAACCACCAAAACAACTTTTTACGGGACCACTGAATGTACTCTTTTCAGGACAACCTTTTCATGGCCACAATAACTTTCCATAAAAGAGGATATATTCATTTGTTTACTTCAATATGAGATTTGTTTCTTATGTGCTTAGGAAGTTTTTTTTTCAAACTGAATTAAACGTTCACCTAAATTGTTATTATACCATTTTCTATATATTAATAATGATTATCTATGAATGTAAATAATTAAAATAAAAGCAGCAAATTTAAACTATACTAAATAAGTTCTACGTGAATTTTTCTTTTGTAGTTTTTTCAAGCTACAATTTTTTGAACAGTATGTTTGAAAACACTGCCTGAGATTTTCAGAACAGTCTGACAAAGGGATTCCTTATATTCCTAGATTTTTTTTAATAAGGGGATTAACAACAATTACGTGAATCCTATGGCGTTTGAGCTGTCCAACTACCTTTGCTTATCTTGACAGATACGCGTATTTCGTCTACAATGTGCAGACTTCTTTAGTGTCGTGTACTAATAACTCGACTATGAGTACACAACACCTTGAAGTCTGCACATTGTAGACGAAATACGCGTATCTGTCAAGAAAGGCAAAGGTAGTAAGAATTACATGGAAAAAACTAATTTTTCTTCTCATTTCTAGTAACATTTATGTTTTCTGTAAACTAAAAAATACATTTTCGCAGTCGGTAGGATTCGAACCTACGCTCCCAGAGGGAATCTGATTTCTAGTCAGACGCCTTAACCGCTCGGCCACGACTGCTTCTATATTCGTCAAACAAAACTGTTGGTTATACTCCAATTACCTACCTCTAGTGACGAGCAAGATCTAGTCAATGCAAAGCGAAAGGAATTTCAAAATCATATAACGAGAATAACTCACTAGAGAAGCGCCGAATGTGAGACCAAATGCCAACAAGCTGAAATCGAAACAACATCCAGTATGATGCCAATCTCACTGAACAATGTTACAAAAAAAGGGGTTATTCAATTCGAAGCCAACAACTGCACCAAAACCATATCATCGCAGATTAATCTCGATTCCCCGCATCCTCCCCCGGAATCGGAATCGTTACAAAACGCCGATGGTTATCTCAGCTTCATAATCTCGGAAACCCGTTCTACGCCACCCCAAGCTGCGATGCGCCGTCAACAATGTCGTCCATCCATCAGAGCTAATATTCTGTTAAAACCGCATACTAATGTGAATGTGAATGCACTCATGCACCTCGGCAAATAGTTGGCATTTTCGGTTCTGGTCGCAGCACAAGGACTTTCCATTTTCTGGCCTGACCGAGTCAACAAGGTCACACGCTCCCTCATTTTTGATTCCACCTTTTTTTGGTTTAGGTGCATTGCAAGAATCAGCCCACTTGAGCGTGGAAAGACAGAGAGAGAGAGGGCTGGCAAAATCCTCCACCAGACCAGTCTGGTTCCCCGGAAAAGTGGTTTATATCAATATTGATTTTGCGGATTGCAGTTCGCAATTCGCAAGGACCCTCACTCAAGCGCGGGTATTTTTTTTCTCTCCAAATGATGCCTATCTGAGAGTTTAATCGGATTTTTCGCCTCTGTTTCCGCGGGGTCGGCAGTTTTGATATTTGATCAGCGGATTAAGCCTTACAGTCGTTGGAACCCGGGTGCAGAGCAATTGAAACTATGTATTTAATTATTAATTTTTATTTTGCATCCATCCAAGCGGGAGTTTTTTGTTCTGTGATTTAGATACGGCCAGATAGACAGAAAAAAACAACATGGAAAGGGGATATTTATACGGAGCGCGGATTGCGATCGCTGGCTGGCGGGAAATCAGTTTTAGAATTTATTATGCACCACCGTTGGATGAAAGGTGTGCTTCGGGCACGCGCCGTTGCGTTGGGTGCGTTCTGCCGGGAGGGTCGGATGGCTCTGGTGGCTGTAAATTTAGCTTTAACAACAACGCGGGGCATTAGAAAGAAATTAATCTGTAAATTATGATCGGTTTTAATCCGGAGTAATGTATTTTATTAGCGAGAATGAATAGGGAATAGCAATGGTACAAAGCCGGAACAATGTGAAAATTTGTTACTGCAGAATGCTGAATGGCGTGTAACAAAAAATATTATAGGTACTATTAATATCACTATTTTGAAATTGCTGAAAATATTTAAGAAGGTATAATATTACTTTAATCTTAACAGGCAGTCGTGGCCGAGCGGTTAAGGCGTCTGACTAGAAATCAGATTCCCTCTGGGAGCGTAGGTTCGAATCCTACCGACTGCGAAGAATTTTGTTTTTCCTCTCTACCCTGAGTTCTTGAAACGTCCTACACTGATGAAAATAATTAATTAAGCTTTTGATTAATGCTGTTTCTGCAAAAAATTATTTAAAGAAAAGTAGGAATTAATTAAGGGAAGGCTTGCTTAGGTGATCAAATTAATTTGTTTAAGGCTAAAGGCTAAATATGCAAGTTATCGTATAAGTATGTCAATTATATAATAATTGAAAGAATATATAGAATTTAACTATAAATTAGAAGAAAAATTAGTAATTTCCATTTAATTCCAACTACCTTTGCTTATCTTCGACAGATACGCGTATTTCGTCTACAATGTGCAGACTTCTTCAGTGTCTCGTACTAATAACTCGACTGGACAGTGAACTAACACAGGAGCAAAGTGTGCTGAGCGATCCACCCCTTGGATCACTGGCCCACACTTTGCCCTTGATCACTGTTAAGGTTTCAGACAATAATGGGCCGATTTCTTTCGATACTTTTGCCCATTGTTTCTTCAAAACCGTTTGCCCTTCATGATGGCTCAAAACTTTTCGACCGGCGAAGTTCCAGCGAGTTCAGTGGGTTGAAGACCAGTCAAACACCCGACTCGCTTAGTGACAATGCAAATCTGGTCAAATAGTCAAAACCTCTGTGAGACCACATGAAAGGGCAGTAGACACTTTTGGAGGCACTCGTCTCGGTAGATTTGCCCATTCATGGTACCCTTTGTGATCTCTCCACACCCACAGATGGCTTGCCATACCAAGAACTGTTTAGTGAATTCGCCACCTTCTTCTTCCTTACCTCCTCAAAAACGGGCAATTGTGATGTAGTACCGTAAAATCTCGGTATCGTCAGCCAGCACGGTCCATTGTTTTTTTTCGACAAACCAGAAGGAAACTTCCCTTTCTTCCCACATCACGGATTCAAAGGTTCGGTCATCGCTTGAACAGATTGAACAAATTCCTTACTAGCGGATCATCTATCTTCAGTTTTCTACCGCTGGCTGACCACCACTGAGTCATCTGGGTATCCTTGAATGACTTCAACACCCTGAACATCGTTGAATGATGGAATCCCAGGTGTTTTCCGACCCATCTGTTGGACGCAGTTGGATTTTCCACGACAGCGTACATAATTACTTGGCAGATTTGCTCTTATTTTGATGCCATCTCGATAACCACTTGACGGATTGTGACGGAATTTCGTCAACGTAAACATTACTTTATTAGCTAGTTACAGTCAAAATACCTACACGCTAAAAGTTACAATCATTGTGCCTTCTTCCAGTACGGTCTGTAATTTTTTAGCTTGATAGCCCTATTGTTGTAACTTGTAATAAGTTATTTTTGTTTTTTTTTCTGATAGTATTTGCAACACATTTTTTATTATCAGCATTTAGTTTTAATAATCGGAGTTTTTGTTTTTTAATTTTAAGGGTTATTTTTCGGTGCATAATTGTGGTCTCTCCTAACAAATTATGCATTACCATCCGTTTTAAAAGGTCCAAAGGATCTTTTTTCTGCACAAATATAAACCACTGAAAACTCTCGACATTTTTTGAGGTTTGCTGCTTGGTTATCTTGGTATCTCAATACATAAAAAAAAAATCAAAAGAAGCGCCGAATTATGAATAAGCAGATACAATTGCTGATCACGAAGTTCTCAACATCGAATATTATATCTACATTCTCTCGCGAGAAGTAGAGATAGAAGGCATTGGCTCCGATACTAGATTGACATCAACCACGCAGTCTGGCGTTATACGGACAATGGCGTAGCCAGAACACGACTTTAGAATACCCTAGAGGCCCAAGAAACACAACCTTATGTTCCTGTTAGAAATGTGTTAGGATTACGCGATTATTGCTGTATGCAATTGATTTATGTATTCTGTAAATTCTTCAAAGCGTTTAATCTGTTTTCTTTTTTCTTTATATATTAGTTGTGTTTGTTTTGTTCCTACATCTTGGAGAGTCTCGTTGCCGATGACACGGGCCTTACCTCTAGAGGAAAACGCTTTCGTGTTACTTCATGAAGGCTGTGAAACAATTTGGACATTTTTAAAGATTATTTTCAAAACTTGAAGATTTCGTCTAATGCTTGTAAAACTCAACTTAGGGTAAGGGGATGTAATGCTAGCCTAGCTCATTCATTCAGTCTTTGTACCAAATATGTCATTAATTTAGCGATAATCAAGAAAATCATGTTGCTATTAGCATGACAGATGTAATTCGAAGCAATTGAGACAATATTAATCATCTTATACTTGTTCACTTCCGCGTAATTTTCGGTTTCTTGAACTTTTGGGGCATCATGATTTCACTGGTTATGCTGAACAGACGATCTACACGATTTCAAGTGATCTAAATTTGGCTTAATTGATTCTATAAAGCAAGTAATGCAGTTTGGATGTGAAGAAAATAGTTACACGTTACAAACTAACTGTTCACATAGCTAACATAAAAATGATTTTACAAGAAATTCGTTCCCAACTATGGCCTGTGGTACTTTAACGTAGTAAAAAGGTTGTTATTAGTAAAATTTCAAGTGGTAATGTCTGAATTTGCGGATGTTTATATTCAAGTGGCTCATTTAAACACAAATCGAAGAGACAAAATCATTGTATAGTGAATTATAATGTTTTCATTATTGAATGGCTGATAAATCATATATGAACATCATTTAAGCGTTTCGAGGCAGTTTTATTTTAGTTTGTGCTGTGAAATGTCATGTTAAATAAATCCAGTACAGCTTACAATGCCTTAATTCATAAAATTAAAAAAAAAAACCGTACAAAGACTGCATTTAGTAATAAATCTATCGAATGGGACGAAGTTGCATCCATGAATAGACCCAATTTGGCGCTTATAGACCGACATTTAATCCACATCTCTCGAAAGTTTATGGCATTATAAAAATAGTTGTGTAACTTTTCGTGATACATGCTACCAAATGTCTTATCAAACTTATTTTTGCAAGTGTATAACTAGTTGAATCTCGCTTACAGCTTAAAAACTTTATGAGTTATAATGATCCATGGTTGCATAATAGGCTGAGTCAAGGGACACATACCCTATTATAATCCCACACCTACCAAGAACAGCATTATTGACAATAAATAATTGTTTTAGTGATGAGTTCCAATTGTCGTGAAGCTTTCGTGATGTGCTGATTAAATGTGAATTTTTCGTACAGTATCACACCCAAATCACTGACCTGATCATCGCGCTCGAGGACATTCCCATTAATTTAGTAGGTATAAGTGATAGGACGCATTGATCGGTGGAAAGTGATAGCAACACATTTAGTAATGCTTATCACGAGTTTATTCATCGTACACCAGATGGCAAACATGTCTAGAAGCTCCTGAAGCCGGTAACAGTCCTTAATAGACTTCACCACCATGTGGATTTTCAAATCGTTCAAAGCGTATATGAACACGTAGTTCGATCCTAGCAACAAAGCAGTATCGTTGAAGAAACTGGAAACTGCTGAATCAAGCATTACGCTCAGAACACGATCCGTCAAGTAGCTTTCCAGTCGCTCTGATGCACCTGCTAGACGGGATAGTTTGCACAGGATTATTCTGTGATCAATGACGTCAAAAGCGGCTTCAAGTCCGTCGTATATAAAACATTCACTTGATGTTAAGCTTAAATCTGCGTAATACAGGCACTAGTGAAGTCCAGAAGGTTCGTTGCTGCAGAGCGCACTGGCATAAATCCGTGTTGATTGTTTGAAATGGATTGTTTCGTACAGCCAAGAATGACATTACTGATGACTATTTCGAGTAGCTTCGATTCCGCAGATAGACTGATAATTCCTATGTAATTCTTCACATTTCTTTTATCTCCTTTCTTGAACACGAGGAACATAAAAGATTGTTTCCACACAGCGGGGAACTTCCGCTGCTCAAACGATTTGTTAAAGATGAGCCCAAGAAGAGTCGCTAAGGACGCAGAACAGCGACACAAGATAACAACCAGTCCTCCATCAGTCCGGGCGAATACGAGCTTTTCAGTTTCCTAGAAGCAGCAATGTTCATGTCCGAAGTGATGGAAAGGATGTCCAGATAAAAAAAAACATAATTAGGTAAGTTAGAAGCTGCCACTTCAGTTTCTTGTTGAAAGCTGAGGCCAACTTTGAACACAGGCGTGAAATGCTTGGTTAACAGTTCGCAAGATTTTTCAGCTGAAGATGATTCTGATTCATCTAGAAATACATTTGACGGTATTGAGGAGGATTTCTCCTTAGAATTCACAAAACTTCAGAAACTTTCTGGATCTCTACGCAAGCCAAACTGATGCCTGTTGTGAAATTCTGTCGAAGTACCGAGATGTTGATGGCTGGTCGGACGTCGTAACTTGAACAAGTTGTTCGAAGTGCTCAAACCAACGTTTCCGCTGGAGAGTGCGGCGATTAGTAACTGTCCACTTGCGTCTTTCCATGACATCTTTGGGTTCATCCTTGCTCCACTCAGGCGCCGTGAGATATCGAAGACAAGGCCAGTATCGCCAGTTGTTGCGATTTTACCCCCTTTGTCAGCCAGAGAGTTCAAGCAATCTCGCTTGTCCCGTCGGCAGAAGCGTTTTACTTCATTCTCTAGAGCCAAATAGCGTTAACGGGACTCGTATTTTACTCCTCTCTATTACGGCTCTCTACAGTCGATTTTCGTTTGTCTCGATAAAGGTACTTTATACGGCCGTCCACTGATCTTTTGCGCTGCCACCTTTCGGAACATCTGCTGCTCGAATCTCAAGTTCTTCAACGAACGATCTTTGTACAGCTGGATCTTCAGTCGGCTTGTCTACACCCGGATATAGCTGATTAACAGGTACTGGTCATACGCGCTGTCGGTACTGCGTTTATTCCGAATATCAAGAAAATTTAATCTTCATTTTCGGCTGATGCTGAAGTGGTCGAATTTATTTTCTGTATGCCCATCACAAAAGATCCACGTAACTTTGAGCACTGGTCGATGGAGAGGGACGCCCGATCACCATATCGTTGTTGCTAAGAACTTCTGCAAACAGCTCAGCGTTATCGGTGAACTCTCCGAAACCATGGCGTCCCATGAAACGGTCCTACGGTCTCCTAACCCCGTAATGACGCTGCCATCTAGGGTGTAGCTTCCAGGGAAGATCATTTCCTATTCAGCCCCTGGATGCCCGTCAGACGCTGTTTTAGCCGCGCCTCGTCAGACTAGTTAATGTGTTTATAGAAGCATGAGGCTCTGACTTTTGTTAATACGTTAGAAAAGAAATCATTTCCTACGATGGTCAATCTAAATGAAACTAGAACAAAACTTCATGAAGTTTTTTGGTGATCTAAACTCCTACCTACCCACCAATCAGGCCAAGACCGGTGTGGCCTCTGCTTTACATAGAAGTTGTCTCCATTGTAATTGGTCCATGGCTGTACCTCGTCAGCCTCGCAGTCTGCGGAGAGTCCGCAGGTCGCCTTCTACTTGATCGATCTACCGTGCTCGTTGCGCATCGCTTCTTCTTGTACCCGTTGATTCGTTTTCGTGAAGCATTTTAACAGGGCTGTCGTCCGATATTCTTACGACATTCCCAGCCCATCGTAGTCGACCGATTTTAGCGATGTGTACGATGGGAGGTTTGAACCCCTCCATGGATCAAATTGGCATGGATTTGGCGCTTAGGAATATGTTGGAAAAGTCTCTGGTTATGATGGTTGATTGGAACCTCTGTACTCCAGGCAGTTCTCGGAGGATCAACAATAGGCTGATGCAAAATTTGAATTGTTTGCTCCCCTAAGCTTAATCGACGCCAATTTGGGTCCTGATAGTCCCCAAAAAGTTTGAACACATTTGGTTTTAATTTGGCTTTGCACACGCTATTAAAAGTTTGTATGGGAGTTAGTATGAAGAATCTCTAACTTACATTTCCAGATCCCTAACATCTTGATAGTATGTCCTTAAACCAAATCTAATTAGGATTCATATAGTGTAAGTTGCCAACTATCAAAATGCCGAAAATACCTGACATGTAAATTTTATACAAAAATAGTTATTCAACAAATAAAATAATAAGAAATAAAAATATATAATATACATAAATTATATAGATTAAAAATATGTAAAATAATTAATATAATTTATATAAAATAATATATATATATAAAATATATAAATATAAAATATATAAAATATATAAATATAAAATATATAAAATATATAAAATAATAAGAAAACAAAAATAAGCATAAAACATCATAGGGTAGGTAACGACTTAAGCACCCCGAGACCCTATTCCAAGCACGGGTTTAACGTTAACCTGCAACGCTCATTTTTTGCAGTATGGTGCTCCATCTAGTGAAGCACCATACTACAAAAAATGAGCGTTGTAGGTTAACGTTAACCCCGTGCTTGGAATAGGGTCTCGGGGTGCTTAAGTCGTTACCTACCCTACCTAAAGTTTGTATTTTATGTTTTATTGAATAACTATTTTTGTATAAAATTTACATGTCAGGTATCTTCGGCATTTCGATAGTTGACAACTTACACTATATGAATCTTAATTAGATTTGGTTTAAGGACATAAAATCAAGATGTTATGGATCTGGAAATGTAAGTTAGAGATTCTTCATACTAATTCCCATACAAACTTTGAATAGCGTGTGCAAAGCCAAATTAAAACCAAATGTGTTCAAATTTTTTGGGGACTATAAGGACCTAAATTTACGTCGATTAAGCTTAGGGGAGCAAACATTTCGAATTTTGCATCAGCCTAATCTACAACATTCTAACATTGATTGATCGAATACAAATTTTCAACGTGTGTTTATAGACTAAAATGAAGCTATTCGACATGTGAAGCGTCACAAAAGATCTTCTGATGCGCAGATTGATTACTTGATCTATAATCCAAGGAATAATTTGATGACCCTAACATACTGTATTAATGACTTTGATATCCTGTTCTAAACAAGTTTGCTGATGAAAAGAAATGGATTATTCATCAAAATTTTATTTTAACAAAGAAATTTTTTCGCATGTACCATTAGAATCTTTTGACATATATTTGACAAGAACATCGTGAAATGCAATTTTTTATTCTCATGTAAACGCCATCTGGCGAGTAAATTTTGAAGCAAAATCTAAACTTTCAAGTCAGAAGTATGTATCATCATTATAACTTTACCGAAAGCCATACCTCAATATTTGAAGCTGAACTCAAGATTGTTGTGATATAATTACTTCCTCTTTTTAAAGGATACTGTGACTTCGAAGCATCTGTCCTAGGAGGATTGGATAATATGAGCTAAAGATATTTCCCTAATAAATGCATTCTCTGAATATACGGAGAACTATTTAAGATTGCGTCGACATAGATCAACATGTTTCTGTTGAATCCGATAACTAACTGGTAAAGTATACTAAATCAAGATTTAATGAAAATTCAAAGCATTCTTTATATTTAAATCAGTATCCTCACATTGCACAGTGGCCCAGAATGCGAATTTAGTTGGAAAAATACGTTTTCAGCATAAGTTTGAAGTTTTGGAACAAAATCGCCTTCCACAAAGTTGTTCCTAATAATAAGGCCTTTCTTTCGGTGTGAATGAAAACAAGGGTGGTCCTTGTTTTCAGAGAAATCGAAAATCTAGCTTTTTTATTTGCATAATTAAAGGGATGTAAAAAATAGGCCTTTTTCAAATGTTAATCTCTCTGGTTGGGGCAGACAAAAAAAAAATCTCAACTGCCTCTGGAAGGTATTATATTATTGCTTATTATGTTTGAAAACTGGAGATCGGTTATTTTTTTAAATTGAGTAAACATATTTTAAGAGGGCGTAACTTTATAAGAAAATCGTGAATAACTTGATAACGGTAAAAGATATCGGAGAGATTTAAAAGTCAAAAGTTACATATTACTAAGTTCTAAAAACCGTCTAAAGCAAATTTGTTGGAAAATTTGAAATACTAAAGTTAGAGTAAAAAATTGATTTTTGTAGGAACACCCTACACAAAATTATTTAGGGAATTGTTCGGAATAGGTTTATTCAAAAGCTACAAAATGTTTTGTTGGTAACGTTGCTTGAAATAAGCTTAATTAGCTAAATCATCAAATAATAAAAAAAAGTTTTTTATATCAACAAACATAAGAACCAACCAACAATACTTGATGTACTCCATTAGGCACTTTGGAGTATGATCAATTAGATCTTGAAGCACAACACTTACCTCAGACGGTTTTATGCGAATGTTGTAATTATAGGATTTATTATGATGAAACCATAAGAACTTTTGTTTGAGATACGATAGCGACGATTTCAGTACATCAAAACTTGCATCTCTTATTGTTCTACAATCAATAAGAATTTGGGAAATTTGAAATAAAAAAGCTAGAGCAAAATAACTGATTTTTATGGGGACACCCTGGAAAAATTGCTCTAATTTGGTCATTTCAAAAGCTACGGAAAAATTTGTTCAAACAAAATTGCTTAAATGTTTCTCATCTAAAACTGTTTTGAAGAATGTAGTAAAGACCTACCTGCAAATAAAAAAGTTAGATTTTCGATTTCTCTGAAAACAAGGATCACCCTAGTTTTAATTCACACCCGAAGAAGAGCCTTATAATTATAAACAACGTTTGAGAAGACAATTTTGCTCCAAAACTTCAAAAATAGGCTTAAAACGTATCTTTCCAACTGAAATCCTATTCTGTATCACTGTGCACTGTCCGAACCCTGACAAAAACAATAACAATTTTTAATTAAATTAAAAAAAAACCATTGAAAGCTCCATTTTAATAATTAAAAGACTGATGTTTCGACTGACAACCATAATTTTGATAGGTATGTAAAGTTTCAGGTGAAACCGATTACTAAGTATTCCCAAAATTTGATGTATTCTTCATTCGACAAACGTCACATCTTTACCATCGTTACGTGGAAACCACAGCAAAATACCTGCAAAGAGATGAAAGAGAAAAAAATATTAAAATTATAAGTTTTCCAAAAAGTTCGGATAACTATTAAGGTCTGTATCCGAAATAATCCGGACATTTTAAAACATGAATAAAACATAAATTTCGCATTATATTTCCATCGTAGTTGTTTATTTCAGATTCATGGGAAGTGTTTTAGAATTCATGAAGACAAAACATAGTTATTCGGTATTTGTATAAAATTTTCGAACTTTGCGCTTAGCTCCGTCCATTAGAGTTTGTACAGACTCTTCAGAAATCGTAGAAGCTGTCTTTGCCCAAACTTGCTGGAAGTGTTTGATGTCTTTGATTCCTTGCTTCTTTCCAGAAAGCTTCCGCTTCATCAGAGCCCAACATCTCTCGATTGGTCGAAGCTCGGGGCAATTTGACGGGTTTGAGGTTTTTGGTACAATGTTCACTTGATTTGCTTGATACCACTCCATCAAATTTTACCTTAGTGGCATGATGCCAAATTGGGCCAGAACAAAGGATTTTCTTTGTGACATTTGATGAAGGGTAGCAATCGCTTCTTTATACACTTTTTCTGATAAATCTCCTTGTTGATTGTGCATGTAGTGACGAAAGATTTACTCTTTTTGCTACACGTGCAAATTGCTTGCTACACAAGGTGTTTTTTGGGAAATTTCTATGCCTTCTTCGTTCTGAAATGCTCAGCTGTAGCATTTCTGGCCATAGCAGAATAAAAAGCCAACCCTGGAAGCTGCTTGAAATCCTCCAGGACATAAGTTTCATCGAAAACTTCGTCAAATATTCGCAGTACAAACGTCGAGCCCGTGATTTTGTTTGTCGTTGCAATTTGGAACTGTTTTCGACTTTATACGACTTAAGTCCCAAACGTTTATTTGATTTTTGGACAAAACCAGGCGACATCCCTATTTTACGAGCCAGCGTTCGAATGGAGAGATTTGGGTTTTTCGTCAATATCCTTTTCACCTTTCGGTCCATGACAGGATCAGCGCGTCCAATGTTTTTGTCACATCTCGGTTTCTCTCCACCGTCAAAGTTCCGAAAATGATTTGAGCACATCGTGAACAGTGGATTTAGGCAAATCAATGTTTTTGCAAGGTCCCGTATTGACAAGTCAGGATTTTCCGTACGTCCGTACAAAATTCGCTCCGCACTTGTTTTTCTTTCGTCGCCATCTTGAATACTAAACATGAAATGTAAACATCAATCATAGTCTTTTTCATCATAGACTCTCAGCTATTCATTCCTACGTGCAATATTTCAAAAGGCTACAATGATTTGAAAGTGTCCGGATTAATGTGGATACAGATTTTATGTTGTTCCCACTCCATCCCTTCAAATCAAAGTAACCCACTCCAAACGCCAAACACCGCACTGTCAAACTCAACCCCATCGCGCGATCTGCACAATGTCCTCCCAGTTGGAACTTTCGTGGCCGGCAGAATCCCAGCACGTCATCTTCCGGGAGCTCGGTACGCACTACAACCGCCAGGGCCGCTATCGGGTGGCTGCCTCGAACTTCACCAAAGCCGTGCAAGCCAATCCGCATGCCGTCGATTGTCACTATCGGAAAAGTGTTGCCCAGTTCCGGAACTTCGAACTCGCCGAATCCCTCCAGAGCGCCCGCGATGGACTGGCCGTGGAGCAAGACGAGTTGGACGTTCCGCGGGGGGAGGATTTCCCCTGCTCTCTGCAGGAATGCCAGACGATTTTCGAGTTGGACCAATTTGAAGAACATGTCAAGGTGACTTCCAACCGGAGCAAGCACTTCACCGGCCATCGGTTGAAGGACATGGAGGCGGAACTTCGGTTGGCATTCCGGAATTATGATAACATTCTGGGTAGACGAGCCGGGCCTTGTCTGTACGAGCAGCGGAGCCGGTTGATGAAGATTGCAGAGGAGAGGAAGTTAAGTGGTTTCGTGGAAACGCGGCCGGAATGGAAGGTCAAACGGGATAATAAGGAATGCGATGCGGTGAGCGTGGTGGAGATGGTCATGAAGGAGCCGCACGTCAGGCAGACGAAGAAAAAGGAGAAGAATCTGAGGATGCTGGGTCAGGTGTACTTGGGTCATGGTTGGCAAGATTTGGAATTTTTGAGTTCGTTGAGAAAGGGAGGAGTTTGGGAGAAGACTGTCAATCTCCCGGAGGCTCCTGAGAGTTCTAAGAAATTGTCCGGAATAGTTGAAGGGTGCTACAATCGTTTGGATACGGTGTTGCAGAGCTTGCAGTCAAGATCACCATTCTACACCTATCGACGGGATAGATTCGGGTCGTCGGAAAAAGCGAATGAACATTTACTGGATGAAATTTTCAAGATTCGATACAAAACCTACAGAGATGCCTATAATCAGTTGGATCGAATGCATGAACTGCGCCAGCAGGGGAACTTGATAGAACTGTTGAAATATGCCAACGATGTTCTGTGGAACTACTACCAAACGAAAACGGAGCGAGTTTTCCCAGATCAATACATGTTTGTGAACGAAATTTGCAATTTGGTAGGGTTGTCGTTTGTGGAAAGCTTCCAGATCCCGCCGACGCTGATGGACGAGAGATTGAAAGATCAGACTCTCGATTCTCTTCCAGTTTGCCGCTGGCGAAGGACGAGGAAGAAATTGTGATTCCCATTTTCGGTGATAAATCCACCTATCGCGACCCGGCCGCCCCGGATTATGGTTACATAGCTTACAAGTGAGTATGTTAATTTGAATATTGATTCTTCAGTTGAAAAATGTGTTTTCAAGGAACAAACTCACGGTGCTGGAGAAACGAATTCCCCATTCGAGATATGCCATCGAGAGGGCCTTCCTGTACCATGAAATGTGTCGCCACCATCTGGAGGCCAGCAAACTGGACGAAACGCGCATCATGGCAAGGCGGGTAATCGACGAGGCGACGCAAAGTGGCAGCAACTTGTGGAAGTTTCTGGGCGTGTTGGCCATCGTCCGGGCCGACTGCAGCCAAATGAATCTGGAGAAGTTGACCGATTCGCTGGAAGAAGTAAGCCAAGCGGTTATGGCTCTGGAAGATGAACGGCTGGCTCATGTGATCCAGGTGGCGAGCATTGTAAGTGGCATTCAAATTGTACACCAAACTTATTCTAATAAGCGCAATTTTTTTCCCCGGTGCTAGATCAATAACCAATTGATGACCGAGAAGATGGAACAAAGAGTTTCAGTTCAACTCAATCGCATTCAGCTGGAATAGTATTCAAAATTGATTGTAAAACCAATGAGCGTCGATGAAAGAATACAAAGAAGGTAGTAGAAGGGCACTCCACTCGTCAAACATAATTAGTGAGAGTTACGGAACCGAATGAAGTACTCGAATGCACTTCTGCACCGCGAGAGTCCAATTGAGCAGGAGGAAAGAATGCAACTGCACTTTTTCGCTGCCAGCAGGACATGGCACCGCTCCTGGACCAAGGCCGAAACGGGCAGATGTTCGTACTTCGTCGATCGGATCCGTGAGGACCACTTGTGTGGCTCGCGTTCGTACCATTTTTTTTCTCCTCTTCTGGATGTAAGAGTCCTTCACTCGACTACGGTCCGTTGCATCGGATCGGGGTTGGCGATTATAGCGCGGCGATGACGGGCACGTGTCAATATCCCTGCGCGAAACATGTCATCGCAGTGGGTCGTTTTTTTTTTTTCATTTTCTGGTGGCCTATTCGAAAAAGGGTAAGTAAATCGAGTCATTATTTCGAAAACAAATAAGTAGCACGGATTAGAAAAGTCCACACAGCGGGGCTATTTTTGTTTATATAGCGATGAATAGCTTAGGACCCGATTGCTGATTACAATAACACGTTCGGAGAGGAGGATTTTTTTTTGTTTGCTGACTTAGACGAGAGGGATCGTTTGGATGCAAATCAAATTAATTAGACACGCACTCGCATTCACCTCACGACGTGTCGCCGCGGTATCGTGCTGGCTGAATCAGCGGAGAGAGCGGACGAACAACGATGGTCGGAAGGGATTTTTTTTCGGGATAATGAAAGTGATACGGCAGGAGATTGTGAGTTTGTGTTGTTGAAAGGAAAGTTATTGAAGGATGAGGTTTGAAACACGGAATAATTCAGTGTTTCTACTGAAGCTAAGAGGCGCATAGGAACTATTTCATATTTGAAATTATGAAAGGTTCTAGTTTTTTAAATTGACTAAAATGCGTAGTTTTAAGTGAAATCTTAAAATTTTGCACTCACATGTTATCGCATAACAAATTTAGTTATCAACATTGACAGATTTCGTTATCATCAGTTATCAATTTTTAAAGACGATATTTGACGAACGTTACTGAATTCTACCAGCTGACGAATGAATATTTCCAGCATGTAATGGCTATGAAACTGAGCTTCTCACCAGCAGCACTACTTCAGTTATTAGTGTATGAATTTGATATCATGTTAATAAACATAATTCCCTCTCGAAGATCATGGTTGTCACCTTGTCGTAGGTAGAAGCCAATCCCATGCAAAGGCCGGCATGGGGAGACAAAGAACATGATCAGCAGTGATAGTATCACACTCTACTTTCTTTAAATTGCCACGTCGTAGTACGTTTATTTGAAGGCACTGAAAGAGGTGTCTTACTGGCGGGTTTAGTCGCAAGTCACTCTTATACGAAGCCGGGAACAATCTACAAATTCCTCCAAATAATTTAGGAAACGACAAAAAGTGCACTTTTTATTTGCTGACAACTCTTTCATTGCTGTTTACTCTCTAATTGTCATTTAATAAACAGCAAATATACCTACACACTTGATATTCTTAATAAACTTATTGTTCCCATCATTATCGAAAAGGGTGAGTGTTTGATCATGATTGCTGAGCAACTAGTAATATGTCCTGATGTGTCAGGTGCAGATAAATGCAAATATATATTATAATTTAAATGTACGCTCTATAAGGCAGCCGTGATCAAGGCACTGACTCTAACAACATATTATTTAGCTAGGGATCAGATCATGTGAACACTGGCGGGCTGAGCCGCGATTTACTCTTGGACTTCTTACTTTCAATCTTAGGAAACGACTAAAAGTACACTTTTCATTTTCGTGGCAACTTATGTTGTTGTTTATCCATTTGTTTTATGGACTAAATAACACAAATACCTAATGCTAATGGTATAATAAGTCAATGTAATTGCAACATCTTCGAAAGGGGTGAATGTTTTGATCGAGGTAATCTGACTGTTCGAAGTGAAGCACGTAGCCATAGAAAAGTGTTTCTTTAAGACGGACGATGACAAGCAGGTACATAAGAAATAGGATGCGGAGGGCCCGCTTGGGAAAGACCTTTTGGTGCAGCAGAATAAACCTTTCCATGTGATGAGGTTTCTCAGAGGCGGATGGTTTCCCGTCTCCATGGGGGGCTCTGGGAGTGGACGGTGGTTTATTGCTGGAGCGGGTGGTGCGGGGAAGGGGTATTGGGGGTTCCGTGTGGGGTGGCGGCGGGATTTGGGATTGGAGGATCATCCGATCAGGCACATGATCTTTTGCCGGGCTGCCCGATGCGGGGTGGGATTGCGGTGCGCTCCTGGAGCCCTCTCATGGGGATGGGAGATTGTCTACTTCTGACGAATTTCATCATAGATCGGTACTCCGCGCATGGGAGAATACAAAAAAACAACAAGCTGTACGAGGGCACTACTAAAGGTAAATTCTTTCTACCAATGGCTGTAAAACGAACGCAATTTACATGGGACAACCTAACCGACTTACCCTTATAACACATCTAAAAATGTAAGCTCATTACATACTAATTCAAACTTTTAGGGTATTATTAGAAGAAATCGCAGTCCTGTAAGTAGCCGGATATCGACCTTTTGAAAGCATTTGGATGTGATGTAGTGTTAGGTTTGGATGTATAAGGGAAGGGCTGTACAGAGAATTTGTTGGCCAATACAAGGCACCTTCCACGATGATCCTGGGCTCTGGCAAAACCTTGAGGTAGTTTAACTTCAACTACCAGGTCCCAGGGCTGGTCTGGTTCTTTACCATTTTGGAAAGAAGCACACTAGTGTTGCCAGATCAGTGATAATGCAGCCCAAAAATGCGTCTGAAAATCCTCCAGTATTTCCTATCGATAAACATTATTATACTGAGATAGTGATCTATGCTCAAGTACAGAATTTGTGAATAGTTGGAATGTTGCACTTGATCATATAAACGCAGTTGAAAAATCTGCATACTTTATTATCACAACCTAGCGCACTTTTGGAAAGCATTATCACAAGGGAGCCTGTTCCATTATTCATCTCATGATCCATTATTCGGAATTATAGGAGTTTGATATGTGAATAAATTTGTTCCTTTTGTTATTAAGTTACTTTCAACTTCCAAAAATAAATAACATTAAGTTTAAATAAAAAGTTAGAAATCCGATGGTTACGCGTCGATCTTTCGTTTTCAAATTGTGCGAATTGCTAAGAGATGAGATGAACATGGAAATGGTAACCCAAGATGCTATGCTTGTATCAAAGCTTTCTACCGTGAGGCGATTTTGCTTACTTCATTCTAGATACCAAGTTTTGAAGAAAAGCGGAGCTCTTACAGTGCGCATCGGCAATTGACGATATACTACGTCATCAAGATGAAGTCCTGTTGAAGAATTTCAAATAAAATTCAAGATTCAAGACAAAGTCCCCGATACTGGATGAAAAATCCTGTCTGTTTCTAACGAAACATTACACGGATCGTCACAACAGACGCAAGCTCAAAATTAAGATAAGTAATAAATGTATTACCCCTCTCAACATATCAAAAGCTTTTAAGGTACGCATCGACAATGAGCGATTTACCTTGTCATCAAAAAGAAGTTTTGCTGGAGAACTCAAAACAAATTTCAAGACCAACCTTCCAAACAAGAAGCAAAATCTCATCTTGAAACGAGAGTACAAGAATTATAGTAATATCAAGCAAAACAGGTATTTTGGAAGATATCGTTGACAGTTAATCACAAGGTAATAGATTATATCTAGGATTTTTTTTTCAAAAGGGCGAATCTAACAATGAGAGGCTCTCTCCTCTTTCGCTCTCTTTCATTTATTACAGCGCCATAATAAATTTTTTGAGGGATTCTTTAGTACAGATATAAACACAACAGTGCTGGCTACCATACTCTACAAATAATTGAATGTAAAACGTAACGCTGAATGGAATATGAATGAAAGAGAAAGTAATCAAAGAGAGTCTCTCAATTGCAGATTCGCCCTAATGAAAAAAAATACTCTAGATATTTGCAAATGATTGATGTATACTCTTCTCCCTACAGCCTTACATGCCAACAATTATCCCCCCTCCCCAATCCTGTGGGTAGTGATGCAATATCATTGTACACTTCTAGTGTGCACTAATAGTGTATCCCGCAAAATTCAAATCCCCATGGGAAGAAACGTTGCGTAGCCCATTCAACTATCCCCTGATGTATTATGTAAGGTTAGAGTTCTTGTACTCAAACTGGTGACCTGGCGCCTCGCCCCCTTATACGTCAATAAAAAAATGTTAATAAACATAATTTGAAATTGCCTCATGAAATTTGTTAATATAACAAAATTTGTGAATTTTATGTGGTACCGTAAAACAGGGTGACTTCGATCACTTTTTAAACTATTTTTATGAAATTTTCTATGATATGTATCTTTAAAATTTTGTTTTACATTTTTAAAACCAGTACTGGTATCTGTAGTATAACACCACACAAAAATTTAAAAAATTTATTATGCCAGATGAACTTTAAAAAAATTGTTTAATTCCTGCACCAATTTTCAATAATGGGGTGACTTCGATCAAAATCAATTTTGTGCATGTAAAGTGCTTAAATGAATAAAAACACCAAAGTTTTATGCAAACCGTTTGATGCAGATGTCTCCCGAATAGCACAGGGGTGGAGCATTCCCCAAAGGGAACGTTCATTAATTATCACGCAAAAAAAAGGACCATTTTCAAAACCCTCCCCTTTGTCATGTTTTTTTTATGGACCTTAAATTTTTGTACAGATTATGATCGTAGTAAGCCGGGTTGAAAATCTGACGTGTTATTTTTTTCCGATGAGTTTTTCTCTCTCGAAAATACATATTTTTATATTGATTTTAAATTAATTTAAAGTCTGTACAACAGTGAAGAGTGTAGATTATTCGATTTCGAATGCATTTTAAAGTTAAGTTCGGTTGGTTTTTTGATAAAATATCTTCGTGACGTTTTACAATTGGTCTGAAGAAAGTTTCGTGGAGTGAACATTTTCTGCGATAAATAGGAGTTGCTAGCGCACTGGTAGCGTTTCTAAGTGGAAAAGTATGCTGAAGTGTTGAAGGCCACCGGGAATGTAGTTAAATTTCCAGCGTTGGCCGGAAGTGTATGTGCTTCTTCTTAACCAAGTTCCTGCGGCCAATTGGAGATCGGGCTTGAAAGCAAAAGGGAAGATTCGGATTGGCTTTCAGCAGAAAAGCAACATTTTCGAACCACGTTTTCGCCAAGCAGAAAGGCTGGACAGTATCAAATTAAATTCAACTTAGTACCTTTACATATATTTGTGTTTGTATGAGTGGCGACCATATTATTTCTGCTTCCCATTCCATATAGATTGAGTGCATTGTGATTATCATTTAACTTGTATATGCATCAAATCTAAAAGTTTTATGTTTGAAGGGTCCAAATCATAGACTTTATCATAGAAATTGCATATGCCTTAATGATGGGACGTATTTGATTCTGCTTTAATAATAATAAGGTTATATCTATAAAATTCATAAACATGCGGCATGGTGATAACAAGATCATTTATTATTATTTATTTCTCGTCAATCGACCATTTTATTACAATTGCATATTCAAATATATAAACAAACAATAGTTCTACTTACCATTGACAGTTTATTTATTCAAATATTACATCTATACTACACCTATTGAGACGTCTATATGTTAACATACTTCAATGCATCGCCTTTCTAGTATTCAATATTACAACTGAATTTGCAACGAAAATAAAAATGACCCTCAGAATTATATAATCGATATTTAATGGTTGAATAAGCATTTCATAGTAGTTGTTCAAACGTAATTCATATAAATTGAACTTTCCTTCAACTGAAATTCGAAAACAAAACATTATTTAGCAGTTCATATTAAAACTGCCATGAAGCATTAATACGTGTAACATATAGTTTTGCGTGATGACATGATATGGCAATACTGTTTGAATCATCTATGTTTTGCTTCGCTTTGAAAACGCATAATTTACACATAACAGGCCCAGATGTCCGTTTAATATTTGGATAATGATCCAAAAAATAATGCTTCGGCTTAAAATCTTTTTTGAACTGTGATTTGATACAAATTGTGATGATGACTGATTAAATAATGATACATAAAGGTGTATATTAAAGTAACTCGATGTGGTCGCAGCAATCCCAGAAATCTGACAAGTTCTTCTTCATTACCCGTTATTATATTTTCAAGTATTTTTTTCTTTTCAGAGAGCGAGTAATGGCGCTATAACCATAAGCCTAGGGAGCTAGGACTATAGTTAATGCCTAAGTACCAATCGTTTGAAGAGAAATGGAGCATCACATAATCTTCTTAGACTGGATGCTCCCAACGACCGTGTTTGAATAAATGTTTGTTCTGTACACCAAACAGGGCATTCTGTTCAACTATTCTCTCCGACTAATCATTTCCTTTTTCCTTTGATGTCTGCTGAAGGCTACGTGGGTTCCCCATGTATTCTTAAGGTAGATACCAAATCCTCCCTATCTCCAACGGTTGCATGGACGTGGCTAGGTGAGCGATTGAGGGAGTGTTTTCGTGGAGATTACAGATTATCACAATTCTCAAAGCTTCTTTCCATTAAAAGCATGACATAATTTATGAGCGACCCATCCATTGCTATTTTTCAGTAGTTCACCATAATATTAGACAAACAGAAATACCTTACTCATGTCGTTTTTTTCACGAACTTTCTCGGCATTTTGGACTTCTCAATGCCATTTGTCGAAATAAATGTTTCACACCGTTTTTTCCAACACAGAACAAAACAAAAGAAACCGTTTGACAGATTGGAAAGTAGAGCAACATTTCGAGAAGGTTGTCGCGTTTATTCGTTTGCTCTTAATTTTCGATCAAAATTTTTTTTTTTATTCATTAATTTGTTTATGTATACAAAATTAATATTTTATCGATGAGCTTAGGAGACAAATGTTTAAGTAATCTAGAAAATGTGGTTGTCCATTTTTTTTAAATCATTTTATTGCTTGAATATATGATTGTTGTTGGGCTTGGTAAAAAGTACCATAGGGAGCATTTAAAAAAAAAAAATTTACAGCGGAGGAAATAGAGAAATGCTAAAAAACAAAATGCATTTATAAACCCAAATAAATGCTGAATATATATGGTTCAAAGCTTAAAAAATCAGGCACTTTCAGGATTATTCAGGCACTTTCAGGATTATTTTAAATTGAATAAATATCTGACTTGGTGGTCGAACTCCCGTTGATCGAAGTCACCCTGCTCTACGGTATTAAAAAATTTGAAATTTATGATAATAAAACGAATTAATATTTCGATATCCAACGAATATTGATTTGATATCTTTTAGTATTTTGGCTGTTTATTCAGCCTAAATGATAACATATTTAGTGATCAAACACTGATAATCTGATATCATAACTTGTTATCAATGTGGTATAAACCTTTGCTCGGGAAGGGCGCTGTTGTTCGAAGTTGGTCGTGTCACATTACGAGTAGGAGAGAGTTCTTGACATATGCTCATAAGTGCTTGAGTCATTTGCAAGAACTTGCAATCAATGTTGAGTGCAAGAAATTGCAATGAATGTGTAGTTGTGATAGTGAATAATTTACAATAGTTTACTGTTCAGAAAAGCTTAAACAGCGACAGGATAATTTCCTTAAACATAGTTTGGTTGTGAATTATTATGTGGATATAACTTAATAAGTATGAAAATTAAGTCATCGATAAATTAAGTCATGCCTCATGTCCTTGTTAAAACCCTTAACTACGCTACGGATGTATCGTTCTGACGGCCCACGACCGGAAATATGGGTTTGATGTATGAACCAGTTGCAGGGTGGCCACACAATCTTAATATACAAATTCCCGCATTTTTCCCGAATTTTTCCCGCATTTTTGCCTTATTTTCCCGACTGTTAAGATGAGTTAATATATATTACTCGTAGCTAAATCTCTGAGCTCCCAACCTTTTTCTAGTTTGATTTACCAACAGACACTTTCCATTTATTTAAAGTATGCCTTTTTATGCGACAGGATGAGCCAATTTTCAACAAATGTTGTCAAATTTGGTAGCTCCTTCTTGGTTCTAGCCAAAATTTGTCCAAACCATTGTCTTTTCTCTGGAATCCGGCAAACAACGTCAGACGGCATTGAGCACAGCTGCCCAAATTCTTCTTTCACCATGTGTTAACACCCTTACAAACGCAATTCGCCAAACTTCAAACACATTCGCCACCACATGAAAGATAAGATCATTTCTGGCCTCACCTGTTACAGCCGTGTAGCCAGATCTTCTAACGGCATCTTCAACGGTGGTTCAAATCGTGGTTTGGATTTATTTGTTTAGACCAAACGCAAACACATCGCTGTATCGCTGGTGTTTGTAAATTTTGTTTCATACCGGATCTATTTTGCATCATTTCAGAACTTATATAAGCTTCTAAGTTTCTCACTGAACGCACTCTTAAAAATTTAACTTAATGAACTTCAGAATATCTATGAAGGTTGGGTGAAAATATCATCTACAATTAACATGCCAGAAGTTGATTAAACTTCTCGGCAGTTGAATAAAATAATTGGAAGTTTCAGATAATAATGAAGTTTGCTCGCTATCTTTCGAGAAGAGAAATGGTGGAACTTTGAGAAGTTCATTGAATTGCCGAAAAAATTATTAACGTTTCCGGAAACTTGGTTGAACTTCCAAAAAGTTTGCTCATCAAGATCATCCATGGAATAGGAGCAACTTCCTGGAAATGACGGGAACTTATAACATCAGATTTCGCTTCCCAGAAGTTGTGTTATCTTCCATCAGGTACATATTCTATGATAAAAAGCAGAATATCACAAATATTACGAAAAATTGAAAAAAAAAACCTTGGCTGCCGAGGAATTTCTGTGGAATAGTTAGCATTACCGAGATGTTTGATAAACCGTACAAGAACTTTTTATGATCTACAAGATTGTGAATAGGTGGAAATTCTATGAAATTGATTAAAAAGTTGTTTGGTTTTTTTATTCTCGTTTTGATTGGGTTCGAAAAATTTTCGAGTAGTAAGAAGTTTAAGTTCTTCTTAAAAATTAAACACCCTGAAATTTTGGGATGTTTTCGGAACGATTGGAAAGTTTCTCGATCACCTGGAAAGATCCCTGAAGTTCTAGGAAGCTCCCCAAACTTATGGAAAAATCCTTTGAATGTTTCTTAAACTTTTCAAATACTCAAAAATCCAGTTTCTTGGAAGATCTCAGGAATCTTTTGGAAAGTTCCCTGAACTTCTGGGAAATTCTCTGAATTTCTGGAACGTTCTCTGAACGTCTGAAATGTTCTCTGATCTTTGGGGGAGTTCCATGATCTTTGTGAGCATTTCCAAGTTCTGAGAAGTTTTTTGAATTCATGAGAAACTCTGAACTTCAAGGAAGTTTCTTGAACTACTTCATGTTTGCTGAACTTCTAAGAAGTTTTGTATATGTCTAGCAAGTTTCATGAAATTCTAAGAATTTCACTAAAACTCTAGGAAGATCGGCAAACTGTTGAAAAGCTTCATGAATTTCTTGACTGTTCTCTATCGGAAGTTCTCCAATTTTCTGGAAAGTTCCTTGAACTTTTGAGAAGTTCCCTAAAATTTTGGGAAGTTCCCCCGACCAGGAGGGTATAACATAAAAATAACAAAATTATAACAAACCTTGTTACGACTAACTGATTATGATATAAATTTGTTTGAGACGTTTGCATCTGAGTAATTGTAAAACATACTTATAGCAAATTAAGATATAATTGCCAAGAGAGGCACAATCTGCGTAAACAAATAAATAAATTCTAACACTAGCTGATATGATTATGCTACATTGTAACAGAACTGTTACAAAGTTTGTTTGTTTTTGTTACATCTACATCATAGTTTGCTATAATTTTGTTACCTTGAGAGGATTTCTTGATACTATTTCTGTTATTTTAACAACATCCACGATCTAAATTCTAACAATATATGTTATGAAAACAGCGTAACTGAATAACAAAACTTGATATAATTTTGTTGTTCCCTTTGGTCAGGCCCTGAACATCTTGAGTAGTTCCATGAGCGTCTGAAAATACCCAAAATAATCTGATAAGTTTTCTAAACTTCTGAAAGCTCCTGAATTTCTGGATAATTACCTGAACTTCTGTGAGAAAAACCCTTTACTTTTGGAAACTTCCTGAACTCGTGGTAAGCTCCCTGAATTTGTGGACAATTCCCGAATTTCTAGAAACAATCTGAATTTCAAGAAAGTTGTCTGAACTCTAGGAAGAACCCTTAATTCCTGGAAAGCTCCCCGATTTTCTGGAAAGTTCCCTGATAGTATGGGATAATCCTTTGACATCAGGGCAGAATAGCTTAACCTCCAGGAAAGTCTAAGTCAAATCTAAGAAGTATACCGAGCTTCGATGAATTCCCTGAGTTTCTTAGCGCACTGAATTTATAAGGTTTGTTTTGGAACTTTTAGGGAGTATATTTGTCCATCAGTTTCTTCACCTCTTCCGATATTGGGATAGTCTTAAGGACAGATTTGCAAAAATTCCTCAGGGTCACCAACCCCCAATTTGTCGAGAGAACTAGCTGGAGATATACAGCAAACATCCGTTAGGCTGCAGCTGCATCGTAATAGCTGGAAAAAGTTATCAGTTGACTCTAGTTGTCGCATAATGTCTAGGATCATATCCCTTGGCATGTTGAAACGTCGTCAGAAAGTTGCTTCTTGTCATTGGTTGGCGTGGCGCTATCTATCACTATCAGCACTATCTAATATCGTTTAAATGAGATGCATGTATTCACACACTCACCACCACTCAAACCAACCCATGGTAAAAAGTTTGCGAAAAATCCTCGGTCTCTGAAAAAAAAAACAAAACTTCTGACCTATGGATGTTGTATGATTGACAAGATGATAGGTGTTGGTGGGTTTAACAACAAGAATTACTACACCGGTGCGGGGAACGCAAAGTTGGTCTGTTTTAGCTGGTTCGTTTTAAGTTTGCTGATGCAAATCAACTATAAAGATGTTCAAATAGACCACCGCTGAAGATGCTCTAAGCGGTACGTTTTGAACAGGCTGAACAATGAGATCGGTTGACCGAGTAAATGACAAAAACGCTACTCAAATCATTTGATAAAGGTGTAAGTATGGTTTCTTCCATATGACAAATCCGGAGCAATTCGCGAACAAGCAAAATATAAACAAAATGTTTTTTCAATGCAATACATATTTACTACAACTAAATCATGAGTTTTGACCTTTTTGTTCAGGTTGTGCTTTAATTTTATTCATTAAATATTGTTTTTGCAAAGGGCGTAGAGTTATTTCGCATTCAAAACAATTCACTCTGCGATTTACGCCATATTGATTGTTGATAAAGTGAAAGACGTATTTTAAATTAAAACATAAACATGGCGTAAAGTAAAAGGCGATACTGACAAAAAATCATAACAACCGCGAAAAGTAATAGGCGATACTGATAAAATAACCAAAATAACGGTGAAAAGTGAAAGGCGAAACCTATCAAAATGTCAACAATAGGGCGAATGGTATAGGGCGATACTTTTATTTCCAGTACTTGTGGGGCCAACATTGAAAATGGCGTAATCAAACATCCTAGTATTGACAGGCGAATATTAAACAACTGCAAATTTCAATGAATAACGAACGAATTTCCATCAGTATTATATATGAATCAGAAGCTAGCTTTGTTCTCTGTCTGTATGCTAGATTGTATTTGAATTTATTTGTTAATTTGTAAATTACGGTTTAAAATTCTACTTGCAATATTACAATCATCATTTCCCTTTTGTTTACATTCTGCATGTTCGCCGTAATCGCAAATTGCTCCGGAAATATTCCCGATGACTTTTGAAATTCCCGCCTTTTTCCCGTTAATTTTGGATTCCCGCATTTATCCCGCATTTCCAGATTTTCCCGAGTCTGTGGCCACCCTGCTGTCTGTCTGACTGCTCCAGGGATGCCAGATATTTTTATCAAATGTCTGTGACAAAAATTTGAAATGTTTGAGAATGTCTATAGAAGCCTGTAATTTTTTTTAGAAAATTAGACTTCTTTCAACGAAAAGACGTAATAAGAGAGCGAATTATGTCACTATCGCTATTTGTGTGATTATGTAAACATGTCTGCATCTATTTCTTGGATTTTATGCAACCTTACTCTATTGTTTCAAATTTTTAAAGTGACACTTAAGCTTTAAGCATTCGCATAGATAACACAATTTTCTATAGTTGTTTTCCCCTGTAACGCTCCAGTTCCAGTTTTGTATTTTAAAATCAAAATTTAGTTTTCATTTGAAAAATTCAACAGACTTTTTTTTGATTCAACAATAACCATTGATGGTGTGTACCATATTTTAATATAGTGTCACTATCATTCATGATCATCAATATCATTATGGTCATATGAATGATTTTTGTATAGACTGCTTCTTCGGTTAGTCAGTGATTGTCTCTTGAATTTCAGGGAAACTCTCTCCTGATCTTCTGCAAGGCTTTTTGCTTTATTCTGGGAAGTTTCCTCCTGAACTTCAGGCAAAAGTACTCATGAACTTCTTGGCAGTCACTCCTTATTTTCTTCGAAATTCACATTTAGGAACCCAACCTTACCTTCCAGAAACATTAGGTTATTTTTCTCCTAAACATAGTTACTTTCTAAACTTCTGATAAGTCCTATCCTGAACTACGAGGAAAGATTCTGCAAAACTTTGAGAAAGTACTCTCCATATTTTTTTGGAAAATCTTCTTAAGTTGTTAGAATTTTCTTCCTTAACTTCTGAAAGGTTCTTTTCTGAACTACCGAAATAATCTCTTCTGAACTTCAGGGTAGTATTCTCCTGAACTTCGGGGAAGTTTGTTCCTGAATTTCTGAAAAATTCCTGCTTGAACTACTACAAAGATCTCTCAATACTTTTGGAAAGTTTCTTCCTGATTGTACCAAAAGAATCTACCATAACTTCTGGGATTTCGTGAACTTCGAGAAGTTCTCATTTGAGTACGATGGACTAGCCATACTTCCGACGAATTTGAGTCCATCGTACGCAAACTTGGGTTGTTATGAAATAGCGTGTAGCACTTCTGGGTAGTTCCAACTAAAATTTTGGTCTCTTCGCAACTTCTGAGAAGTCCTCTTGTGAACTTCTGAGGAGTTCTTTTTGACCCTCCAGGTAGTGCCGTCTTTGGTAGGTTTCTTCCTGAAATTCGGAGATGTTTTTTTCCTGAGCTTATTCTTTCCAAACTTCTGATTGGTCCCATCCGGAACTGCGAGGAAAATTTTATTCCAAATTTTTTAGGAAAATTCCCTTAAATTTGTTCTTGAAGTTTTCTTCTTGGGCTTCTGAGAAGTCCTCTTCTGAACTTTTGGGAAGTCTTCTCCAGAACTTTGGGGAAGTTTGTTCCGGAACTATTGGGAAACTCGTGCTCAAATTAGACGGAAGTACCCTCAATACTCCTGGAAAGTTCCATTTTTTTCTCTCTAAAGAATTTCGAGAAATCCTTATTCTTAAATGCAGAATGTTCTCCTCTGAGCTTTGGAAAAGCTGCCTAGCACTTCTAGGAAGTTCCAACCAACCTTTCGAGAAGTTTCTTCCGGAACTTCTGGGAAGTTATTTCCTGAACTTGAGAGAAGTTCTTTCCTCCATTTCTAAGACGCATCGTCCTGAGGATTTTTTTTCCTGATTTTTTAAGAAATTATAGGTAGTGCCCTTCTTGGTTAGCTCCCGTCTGAAATTTGGGGAAGTTTTTTTTTCTGAACTTCTGGGAAGTTCAGTCTTGAATTTCCGGGAAGAACTCCTAAACCTCTGAAAAATTCCAAACTTCAGAGAAGTCCTCTCCCCTACACTTCTTCCTGAAGCTCTAATAAGCCCTCTCCTGATTCTTGGGGAAGTTCTGTCTTGAAATTCTGGTAAGGATGATATTGAACTTCGGTAACGATTTTTAAAGGTTCTTCTTGCAACTGCTTGCTCCTAATACTTCTGAGAAGTTTCTACCTGGCCATAGGAGAAGTTTTTTTTTTTCAAGTAAGTCTCTAAATTTCTCAAATATGATGCAAAGGACCAATATTACCAACGCCTTGACAGAATTTTTTTGCATGGGGTTTACGTTACGGGGTATCAGATCTACCACCGAACCCTAGTCCGAAATAATTCAAACTTGGGAACATATTTGTTTTTGTAGTCAAAGGAACATATTTTAGTTCATACTATATTTTATGTCTTGTAAAAAGTGACAATACTCTGGTTGTGCCATCGAGGATGAGCTTGGAATAAGGAAAACATGGTTTGTCTTCATTTATGTGAATTCTCATATTCTATATGATGTTCTATAGTTTGCATTGGTTAGAACAAGAGTTTTGATGCATGGCCAGTATCGGAGTCATTGTTTGTTTTGTTTGCAATGAATCCAGTATTGACAGATAAAGAGGCGTGCCATTGAAGAGTGCTCTCACTCTTCAACGGGTTTAAATAGTGGAAACTTTCAATAAAATTTGATTCATTTCCAACAAAACAAACAATGGAAACTGTAACTTTACATGCACTAAACAAAGAATATGGAATATACTACAATAGATCAAATTTCTGGTCGCAGTGGTTTATGTTCCGAACAGAGAAACAAACAACGTGAATGTGAATGAGCAGTAGCGACATATATTAAGTCCTTTTGGTAAGCAAAATGACGACCAACAAGTGAAAAATAAGGTCAATAACGGTACATCGCTGATAAAGTGCTGACTGCTGCGGGCTAGCGAAATCCCATCCGTCCTTTTAAGGGCTAGAAGAGTTTCTTATTATCGCACGCTCCCTAGCAGACACTTGTGCTTCCCGATGGCTTCTAGCTTAAGTGGTATTCATTCCATTTCCTGATTGGTTAGGTCACGTTCAGCCCTGCTACAGGAGAGCTAGCAAATCTTTTTGGTTTCCCAGAATCGGACTACGAGCCGATGCAGACAGATGAACAGCTTCTCCGGGCCTATTTTGGTGAGTTCAGCTCCGGTGCCTTCCTTGCCAGCCACCTTGTTATTACCTTGTTTAGCATCCTTAACTTCTCCCAGTGTGGCAGCCGGTTCGTCCACATCGTCAGCCATTCTTCCTCTGCCTTGGTCTTCTGCGCTTGAGTCATTTGCACTATTCAGCTGTTCATCGTAGTGCTGCTTTCACCATCCACCCGTCAGAATGCACCCACCCTTATCCCTGCACATTTCTAGTGGCATTTTTTTCTGGAAAAGGCGAGTCTACTGTTGCCGTTTCCGTCTATAAGGTCCACGTTCTGCCGGGTCTCGTGCTGTAGCATTACTGTCCCCGCTAAACCTTTCTCCACTAAAACCTCCATACACTCCTTGTCAAACCAATCACTCCATGGGCTCTATTAAACATACCCGACGACGTTCTTAGCTGCTTTGATATTATTGCAGTAGTCCTCAAGCGGGGCGTCGTCGAGCACACCTTCATCCGGCTAAGCTGCTTCGACACGTAGGCAGTGACAAAACCGGAGAAGTGCCGTTCATCAATCAAAACGTGGCCGAATCACACCCTCCAATGCAATGTTGAATATCAAACACGACAATCCATCATCTTGCCGTAGCCCGCTTCGAGATTCGAAGGCACTCGGGAGTATCCCTGTGACTCGGACGGCACACATCACTCGATCCATCATTGCATTGACCAACCGAGTCAGTTTTTCTGGGAATCGATTGCCAGAAAAGGCCTCATTAGAAGAAGAAAAAGGTTCTCTTTCACCAAGACAATGCACCGTATCACAAGTCAATAAAAACAGCCGCAAAAATGGTCGAATTGGGTTTCGAATTGCTACTGCACCCACCGTATGCTCCAGATCTGCCACAGACCGCCCCCCCCCCCCAGCGAATACTGGCTCTTCGCAGAACTCAAAAAGATGCTCCGTGGAAAGAGATTGCCTCAGACGAGGAAGCGATTGCTGAAATTGAAGCATATTATGAAGGTCTCGATAAATCGTTCTACACCGAACAATGGCACAATTCTAAAAAAAACAGTCAAACACATTTTCACCCTTTTGATGATATCGACAAGAAGAGTTGCTCAAGATGATATCCCACATCGTTTGAACAAACACGCGTAACCTTTCATAGGGGCTTAACAACACATTCAAATTCTAACTTTTTCAAGCTACGAGATAACGGGTTGCTGTCTTCGACAAAGATGTAGACCAGGTAATTTTAAGAATAGTTGCTGAAGACACTTAGTTTCTAGAGTGTAAAGAGATGTAATTGGTTTTCTTTCAACACGACCTTAAAACTGTTTTTTTAGATAATTAGTACATTGTTCATATTTGACGATTTCAATGTGTTCTAAGAAATTGTAGGACTTATTGAAATACACATTTTTTTTCTGAACACACCAATCTGATGACCAAATTTTGATATATGGTGATTGAAGTGTCTGTTTGACATCATAATCAACCGCCTCAAAAACGGTGGGCGGGTCCTGGCGGGGTCTAAAACAGATTGTATTTGAAAGATTATCTTATGAACAAGTATTCCTGAAATTTTCAGCGATGGGTACTGAAGCGTACCTAGTAAAACGTCAGTTTGAAACAGTACAGGTTATAAGCCGATGTATTTCGCGTACGACGTAATGTTCAACAAACTAAAAAAATATATGCGGATTCTAACGGGATATCAAATTAATTGTATTTGGAAGAGTATCTTATGAAGTAGTGATCTTGAAATTTTCAGCGTTGGGTACCAACATGTTATGAACATTAGCTGTCTGTGACGCAATGACACCATTGTGCACCGGTGGCATCGAAAAGCTAGAGAAACGTTGGAATGATTGTATCACTCTAAAATGAGATTATATTGATGAATAAAAATGAATTTTGGCGAAAAAATTTTGTTTTCCCACTTAGGCCCGGGACTTTTTGACCGCTGTGTTCTCCATTTCTCAACTTCCTGGAGGGTTAAGGTCGGAATCCTATCATCTTCTGTGCGTGTTCTAAGATTAAATACCTGCATTAGCTGTAACATTATCCCGTGTATAGAGCGGCTCAGTTTAATTCAAGGGCGAAACGTGAAACAAATCAAAAAAGAAAAAAACACGCAGGTTAAGGCAAAGAGAATCGAAGCATAAAGATAATATGAATATTTCATGCTAATACTGAGGACTTGGAGGGACCATCAGGGCACACGCTTGAAGCAGTCTGGATGGTGAGAGTGAAAATGCCAACTCCCCATTGCTAACAGTTTGTGATAAGAGGGTGGGCTTCTTCTCCCCCACGATTGGAGCAATTGGAGCATCCTTATGTTAGATAGCTTGCTCTTTTGACCAATTGTTCAATCTTGTTGTTGGAAGTAGATTCTTTATGTCTCTATAGATACGAATAAGTGATGTTGCCTATCGATCCACCGAACCCGTTTTTGGCACTTTATACAATTGCATAATGAAGACAATCAGTAGTAGCTTGATCAAGTCAAACAGAGAGGAGAGCCCATTGCTGTCGGACTTAGTTTGCATGCTACAATGGCTGGTTATACGAATCATCATCAGGAGAATCGAATAAAGGAGATGAACATCATACATATACGAAGGAGTATGCCATATGTAGTCAAGTATGGAATTGAACGCATCTGCAGAATGTGGTGAGTACTTTCCAACTATCAATTTGTGACACAAATAAGAACAAAATACAACTTTACGAGCTCAAGCATAAACAAACGACGTTTACAAACAAATCCATTAAACAACAACACAATAGTATGAGACGAATGGATAACAGATTATGAGAAACATTTTACAACAGTGGAAAACCTTCATGATTCTGAAACAACCAAACAACAACAACATATCAAGGAACAATGGAATGATGCCGCAGCACAAGATAGACAAAGATACATGACAAATCGAATCCTTTCCACTCCTTCTCACATAAACTTCTAAGCCAGACCACAACAGTGTCTTCCTGGATGCCATTTTCTGCGCACGTTTGGTGCATCGCCTCTAAGGGCCTGTTCATAAACTACGCAGACTCACTTTTGAAAATCTCAATCCCATCGTACACTTTTCTCCAAAATTTTTGTTATAAATTTTGTATGGAGCGTAGACTTTGGTCAGAAAAACAACCAACCCCTCCCCCACCCTACACCCCCGGAAAAGTCTACGTGGTTTATGGGCTCTTCATAGGATTATAAAATCTATTCTATCTAAGGCCTTCATGGAGATTTTGAGGCTATTCAGCAAACAACTAGTAACTAGCTAACCCACGAGGATGAATGTTTGTAAAATATTGTTCCTAGCTCATTTTTTTTCATTCAAGAGCAACAGCCCGGCTAGCTCAGTCGGTAGAGCATGAGACTCTTAATCTCAGGGTCGTGGGTTCGAGCCCCACGTTGGGCGACTGATATTTTATTCCTACAGTTCTCTCCCAACATCCCATTTGTTTTTGCAACCCTCGAACCGGAAATCCATTGAAGATTTTGATTAATGAACTTCACAACACCACCCTTCAGAGAATCGTTTTCTAAAATTCAAGCAGAGTGAAACCCCATTTGGCATCATTTTCATTGTTGCATTTATAATCGAATTTCCATCTGATCACATCTGATCTGGGCTTAATTGATTTTAAAACCGCGTGCACATGTGCAGATTGCAATTCTTCGGTCTACCGACCCCGGACACCAAACCAAACCCGAAATCCGATTATGATTAATGAGAGATCAATCGACCACCCCGAAACCATTATTCGTGCGACATGTGCTCGCGTCCTACCCTCCCGTTTGCGCCCAAATCCACAGAAAGCGCCAGTAATCGTAAATATTTGGGATAATTATTTCAAATTTTAACGCTCGTTCATTAGGACAGCCCCAGGAATGTAAAACGATCAACGCAAGTTGACATTGATAATAAATGATCGATAAAAAAAAGAGAAAAACGCCGAATGCTTGTCATTATGCGGTTTCGCTTCTTTCCTTAATGCCTCCGTTTCCACCCATTTTCGTTCGTTCGCGTGTTTGTTTATTTCGGATCTTTGAGCGGATAATTTTCCGCTGCCCTGTCAGTCAGCCGGTGTGGAAGGATTATGCAACACAGCCGAGTGGTTGTTGCTGCCGCCGTTAATTTTATTTTTTTATTTTTCTGTTTGCGCTTTCTTCTGGTTTTGGATCATGATGGTTTGACGGTTGATTGCTACCGGCACGCGACAGATGTTCCCTGGCCAAGTGCAAACGGCGATGATTGGGAGATTTTTTAAAGGTGATGCCCCGCATTAGCATTGATAGCACTTTTAATGGATTGGTGATGGGGCGGGCTTGGTTATGTGCAAATAAATGGAGAACTTGGGTCAAACTCGGCAGTCAATTGGTTCAATTGTACGCTTTTCGTACGGCAGCATAAACAACGTTCCAACTGACTAATTGCATTACATCATCGCAAAGTCAGTTTACGTCGTCTTATAATTAGTAGACGTCCTTGAGGAAGCCTCATTGTGTATCTTTCTCATGGTGGTGCGAACTTCTAAATTTGTTTAGCACTGAAGCACGAATAAGAACCAAAGTTAGAGACATACTTATCTTCTTAGTATGCCAAAGTATCCACTGACTTAGCCAGTAGGTTAGTGGAAGCATGATTAGGACTTGACGTCATCATATATGCGTGCTATTTTAGCACAACTCAAAGAGGCGCCTTCTTTACTGATGTCCTGTTTTATATAAGGTGTTATAATATGCAGCACAATTGGATTACTGAACGAGGGAAAACACGTCTTATTTGCGATTTATAAGTATAGACAACCTCCGGTTCATATTATTAAACAAAACAATATTGTATCATTGCTTACTGTTTTTCTTTTCGCGTTTTCTCGCTGACCGTTTTAGATTGTTCTATTTATAAACGCAGCAAATTCCATCGTTTCACAGTGAGGTTAGAAGGGAATTTCATAGTTGAGCTATTCGCATCAAGCTAGTACTTCTGCCAGTCGTAAATCGAGTCTGCTCACTGTGCACTTTGGTCGTGGCGGGGCAAAATAGTGATAATTATAAGTGAATAATAAACACAACCCCATCTGAATGTACAAATACAAACCCTTCGTTTGCTACCACCGTGATTAGAGTGTAACTTTAAGTATTACTATTTTTTGCAGTTGATTTGAACCAACCTTGAAAGAGTCCTGAAGTTAAGGTCTTAATATCGTACTGATCCAATATGTATTGAAAAGCATGCTAGTGATGAGCATGAGCATGATTGACCGCCCGAGGTTGCTACTCCGTTATTATTAAATCAGCTTTTATATCTCAAAGAACGAACAGATGGTGTTTCGGACTTACATACACTACCAATCAAATGTATCGACTCACCTATAAAAGTACAATTCATGATACTGAGGGTTGTTCCGATAGTCGAAGTGACGTTTGTCGTTTGGTGAAGTGAGAAAAGTCACCTGCAGTGACGTGATTCTCTATTTGATTTACCCAGAAGAGGGAATAATCCTCACTATATCTTGAAACGTTGATTACCTGCAAAAATGTTAACTTCAGGAAAGTTGTTCACACGGTCAAGAGCTTCCGGCATGTGAAGAGTATGGTTCAAAATTCGGCCACTACGTCACGCTAGTTTGCATGTAAAAGAGAGCACTTTCGAACTTACTTATATCATGCTCAACTCCAAAGCTCAAACCTTCAGCAACGCAGCTAAGTTTTACTGCAATGCAATGGCAAAGAAGCATTTAAATAACATTTTAAATGCTACTTTACAGCAAATTTGATGCTGATATAATGCGATTAAAATGCTTGTTGCATCTGCAACGCAGATAAAGGGTTGATTTATTGCAGATGTTAATGCTTATAAGTTACCTGTTATTGGCACGTCGTTCTTCTTCCTCCTGAGTTTCATACTCTTTGAACAAGTTAAGATTTCGGTGGGAAGTCGAGAAATGTTCCAATCCGTCTCCATCATGCTTTGCATAAAAGCTGCGCCTACCGACTGAGCTAAGGGGGGCCTCAACTTAATTATTGAATTGTTCAAAATCAACTCACATCATCATTGTGTGGTTTCAAAATTTTGAGGTCTCATCACTTTTTTTTTCATGTTATTTCACAAATTTGAGGTTTGACTTACTTGAGCCAAATGGAGAGCTTATAATGATCACTTGAAGATGCGAAGGGGGATCGTTGCCCTGATATTCCCAAATGTAGCACGTTGTAAAATGTTTTGTTTTTTGTCTTCTATAACTAAACACGATGGAATTGAATAAGCAAGTGGAAACTTATCGGTAATGATCTCTCATATGCATTTGTCGAACCATTCTGAACGGCCTTTGTGGGAATATCACCATGCCTTTGCCTGAAGTCAGCTCTTACAAGCAGAAACACCGAGACGACACATAGCAATAAGTAGAGAACGGTAACCCTAACCAATTTTACTACAAAATATACTTAATATCCATAACGTAATATATAACAAGGAAAGGAAGGGACCACCAGGGCACCCAAAAGAAACGATTTGAATATGGAACATGGTTACCATTGTTACCATTTCGCGGAACGTGGGCAGGCTCTTCAGCCCCATCTATTGGGTTTATTCTGTCAATCGAAGGCTCGATTCTAGTGCTGTGGGTGTATACTTGCTTTTGGTAGGAGATTTTCTTTCCTATATTCCTGGGTTTCGCGTAAGTGCCTCTGCTAATAGGCCCGCGTAAACGGGCCCAGTTTTGGCCATTCATACATGAGATTGATGATCACAAACAACAATTGAATCCTGATCAAATCGTTTTTCAGATTACTCCACTGCTGTGGAAAGTTACTTTGCTACAATAGATGGTAGTAATTCATCATCATCATCATCAATTTTGACTTTTGACTCACTCATATATAAGTGATTTAAAGCTTTCCAGGGTCGACACAATTTTTCTCAGGTTAGACTAGCTTTATTTCAAGTGATTCAAGGCTAACTCACATAATAATCATATGTTCCCACATATTATAGGTGTGATTCACTTCGTTTTAAAATATTCCAAATATTTTAGGACAAACACACTTCGTATTTAGATGGTTCTAATCTTTAACCCAAGAAACTTCAAGCATTTCGGGGCTGATTAGAAATTCTTGAGGGCTAAATAACTTAGTATTCAAGCGCAAGATTGACTCACTTTATATTCATGTAACTCTATACTTTGCACGGCTGATTCACTACATACTACAATGTTTTCCAGCTTCTCATGTCTGATAAACTCCATATTTAAATAATTATAAACTTCTCGGTTTAGCTCACTTCATACTGCACAGAAAAAAGTAATTAATTTTAACAAGCGCGTAAAATTTCCACTCGTTTATTTCCAAGCCAAGGAAGGCGTAAACAACGCAATTGGTTGTAGTCTTTGATGAGCCTTACAACAATGTTTGCAATCTTTCATACAACAGGCTTGATTCAGGCGTTATCTGGTTTAAATTTAAATAAAATATCCCATTATTTTCTGCCAAATCTAGCATTCCCTTTATGTGCATTAGATAACGTAGAAAATTCAATGTTGCTTTTTATCTGTGTGATGTGTCTGGTTCCAGATTCGTGAGGACTTTTAACATAAATACCATGCATGTTTTCCTTAGTATTTAAATGGCATCTTCTAAGTATCGAGCCGCTTGAAATTGAAGTAGTTCTCATCTTTCTAGGACTAACATAATTCAATTTCAAGTAATTTTAAGCATTTCAGAGCTGGTTCCGAATTCTTGAAGACTAAACTTCTTTGTGTTCAAGTGATTTAAGGTTGACTCACTTCATATTTACATATGTGACTCCAAACTTTACATTACTGTTATTAAAGTGATTTCAAGCTATTCTAGGCTGACTAACTTGTATTCAAGTAATTTCAATCTTTTCAAGTCTAACTAACTTTGTTTTCAAGTTTTAATCACTAATTCACCTATGGTAAGTGTAAGACTAATTCACCAGTATTTTAGTGATTTAAAAAGGTTAATGTTCGACTTCCGTGCAATTCAAGTGATTTCAAACTTTTATGAGTCGATTCCAATTCATTAACTTCATTTTCACGTTATTCAGTACTGATTCATATAATATTCCTATGATTTCATGCTTTGAAGCTATGGTTCACTTCGTATTGAAATGAATCCAAACTTTTAAGGACTGATGCCCTTCATTTTCAGGTGACTCGAAAATTTCAGAACTCACCGTACATTCAAGTGGATTCAATGGTGATTTTTTTTAAATCTAAGTGATTCTAAACTTTAAAGCCAAGTGGCGAACCAGCCCAGGAGGCTTAAAGCCACTTTAATAAAGATAAAAAAAAAACTTTAAAGCCTTGATTCAAACAATGCTTAAGTGATTTCAAGCTTTTCAGGATGATATGACACACCTCTCGCTGACTGCAATTGGCTGCTCGTTAATCCGAAACAAGAGGGAGTCACTCTGGAGCATAGACTCAAACATTTTTACTTCCGAAAATACTTTTGTTTTGGACCACCAAATCAATATTCTTTTGATACATCATTTTGAATAATCCCGTATTCAAAGTAATTGCGGAATATAAATACGAAGCGAAATACTACTTTCACGGTGGTCAGTATCGCGGTATGAACTTGCCTAGAAATTCTCACTTTTCCAAGCTCACAAGCGCCATCTAGTGATCGAATTCTGCACCATAATCTCCACCTCCCGGATGTCCTTGACCCGCTGAACAACTTTTGCTCAAAGTGCAAACTTTCTAGGTGGTCGGGATCGTTATACAAACTTGATCAAATGTTTTCTCTTTTTATGACCACTAGCTACATGTAGTGATCAAATTCTTCATCATACGCTTCACTTTTCGAAAATTCTTGACTTTATGAACAACTTTCCCAACGAGCTGGGTGCTCAGATTCACGATATAAACTCGTTGAAAAGGGTCTGGTTCACATTCCCACTAGCTCCGTAGAAACCATATTCCGAACCATTTTTTCCACCTTCGAAAAGTTCTTGACCTTATGAACAAGTTTCCCAAGGATTCGAACATTGTAGGCTATCGGGACCACGCTAAAAGGTCATAAAAAATACTCTGTTTTTCAGGCGCACAAGCACCATTCAATGCCCAAAATTCCGAACTATAACCTCGACTAACTTTCACGTTCCGGCATTCCTTGACCTTCCAATCAATTTAGCTTAAGCTTCGAACTTTCTAGGTGGTCTGGATCACTAAATAAACTCGTTCAATTTATTTTTAATTTTTTTGTGGCTACTAGAACTACTAACTTCTGACTTTCTGAACAACTTTGAAGGTGGCCGGGATCACGATATTAAGTCATTAAAAATACTCATTTTTTCATGCGCACTAGTGACCAAAGTCCGATCCAAATTCCAAATTTCCCGAAAGTCCTTGACCTTATGAAAAACTTTTCTGAAGGTAGAAAATGAGCAAAAAGATTAGTAATTTACATTAAATTCCAACTATCTTTGTTGCTTATCTTGACAGATACGCGTATTTCGTCTACAATGTACAGACTTCTTCAGAGCCGTGTACTAATACTCGACTTTTCTGAAGGTCTACGTGGTCGAGATAAACATTTTAAAAACGCTAAAAATACTTTTTTTATGCCCACGAGGGCCACGTGGTTATCAAATTCCAAACCATACTCTCCACCTTCTGGAAGCCTTTGACTTTTTGAATAACTTTGCTGAAGCTTTGAACTTTCTTGAATACCAGCATTTAGAACTAAAATATTGCCTCGTTTTAGGTGAGTCGATATATTTTGGGTGTGACGCAAAATTCAAATGTGTGTTGCAAACTTTTCGAAGTGGATCGATACTATTGACTGGTAGTGTACATCCTCAATGCGTTAAAAGTGGCGACTCCAAACAAAGACAATACCGGCACAGACCCCGCTCGAATGTAGGCCAAATTTGGAAAGGGTAGGGACATGTTGACGTGATACTCACTTTATTGGAAACCGAGAAGACTAGAGAGCATATGAATTATGAACTTCAACGAGAAATCACTGGTATGTTGGATAAAAGGGTTGGGTTGAAAAGGTAATCTGTATTAACGCTTTGGAGCCAATTTGGACCGATTTATACCAACAGTATGGATGCTTTTGGAGCTACTCGCAAAATTTAATAGTGGTTTACTTGTTCCGGTGGTGACTGTTCTCGATTTTTCAGTTAAAAAATACATATTTTCCAGGATTTTAAATTGTCCTCATGTATATCTTGTTTACTGTACGACAGATCTTGAACAAATACAATATTCAATGCTGTTTTATCATTATCATGCTTTCAAAAACTAGTCCATCGTCTTTAACTATAATGCCAAAAGACGAAGTCAGGTTCTTGCTTTGAAATACCAGTCTTGTTTCGTTTTGCGAGAGGATAACTATATTTTCCAACTAAAACAAACTCACCGCATCCATCATTGAATTGTTCCCGGTTACAAAAGTCGAAAATTAACAACCTATGCGAATAGAAAATATTACTCTAACACAATTAGTTTTTATCAGTAGTTGATCCTCAAACACAAATCTATCGTCTACTCGCAAGTCCAAGAGGACAGTGTCACTTACTTACCTTCCCTTGCTTGTTTTGCAGCAGGGAATTTATTGCAAAAGAACTCACGAAATGCAACTAATAAAAGTAAAAATTTCAGTGTCTCCTTAAATTGTATGATGAAGAGCAAATATTTGCACTTTGCTAACATACTTACTTTCCCAAAGACCTTTTAGTTTTCAACAGCCTTGAGCTTCTGATATATCTTTCTGTGACCATCACATGTTCATTCTTGTGATCTTTCTTTGGACCATCAAGTGTATTTTCTTCAAGCCTTCCACTTCTTGATAGGTCATTTCGGCCTTCTTATGAACATTCTTAAATACGTCTTGGAGATAATTGCTTGATAATTGTCTATGACATTCTTATTTTCCTTTATGGCGATTTTACCTGATTTGGTCATGGATTCCCTTAGACTTTTCGAATAAATCTTCTCTAAAGGGCGAACACGAAATTATTTCAACATTGTAATATAATCTGAACACATGCTTTATCGGATAAAACCCAAGTTTTCAAGGCAGTTTTATACATTTATTTGAGGTCAGTTAACATACATTGAATTAATTATTGGAGGTTGTTTTGGTAAAATTCTCGACACTTTCGTTTCACGCCATCTACAAGAGCACGTGTTGTCGTATCCGGCAGCATTTTCCGGTTTTTTTTTTCGCTTTCTACGCATGTCATTTGCACCATTTATTTTCTCTCTTGGTCTTCCTGAGTTTTCACTTTATCATGGCTAAAAAAGTTTCGATTGAACGTAGTTGAGGGCAGTTTGGTTAATTCATGTTCTTGGTGATAAAATGCCTCGAACGAGTCTAATACCATTCCACTTCGCTTTTAGATTAGTGGCATGATGTTAAATCCGGCCAAAATAGTGATTTTTCATTGTGTAACTTGAAAAATGACAAAATGAAGTTTTTGGAGACGTTTCAGTCGTGTAAATTTTACCATTGCTGGTACCTGTTGTTACGAAAATTTCACATGCAGTGAGCCTACCAAATGAGGTGTTTCACTGCGAATATCAACATTTTCTTCTTTCCGAAGCAATCATCCACTTTGATTCTATCTTTTCCGGTGAAAACTCCTGTTCTGGTATTTGTTGGATGTAAAGTTTGACGTATGTTTCGTCATCCATCACACCGCAACTGTATCTGGTTAACATATTCGTGTAGAGTTTCCTAGCACGAGTCTTGGCAACAGTTTGCTGCCGTTCATAGCGGTTTGAAAAGTTTTGAACCTTGTATCATATAGTTCAGCTCTTGCTTTGACCTTGTGGACGTAACTTTGCGGACCGCCGATATTTTTGATAACATGACGTGTTGAAATGTTGAAGTTAATTTCTGTCCAGAGGTAAAAAAATGTTACAGCCAGTTGTTAGTGTTGCAATAATTTAATGTACGCTCTTTATGAAATTTCTTTATACTTTTTTTCTGGAATCTTTAATAAATTTCTAAAAATGCTCTAGCAGATTTTTTTATGATTTTTGTAACAGAAATCTTACCAAAACTGTCAGATCTCTTAAAAAAAACTTTCATATGTTTTTCTCTACATCCATCTAAAACCGTCTCTATATGTTCTGGTGCATTTTCTCTTCCTGAACTCTAGAACTACTCCTGTACCGACTTCGGGAAAATCTATTGATATTTACTTTTAATTTTTTCAAGAATTCTTTAGGAAATCTTTCAAAAGCTTCCTCCTGTTCGCTGCCGATGGACGCATAATAGTTTCATGTTACAACCCAAGTAGCACACTACGATCATAATTAGTTGTAGTAACTTGATTATGACTTAGCAAGTCATATTTATGTTATCTCAACCGAATGGCAACAAGTGTTCTACTAGGGAAATAATCAGTTTCGGAAAAAGCCAAATTGATTTATCCCTCTTGAAAATAGGGGAGAATTCTGCGTCCGTACTTCAAATAGGAAAAAATCTCGTATCGTTTCTATGACTTTTCTATACCAAACAACACTTGTTTTAAAAATGTTCACAAAGTGCAGATCAAACTGTAGTACAAGGCATAAAAAATCAAAATTGTCCAAATGCCTCAAGGGATAATAATGCTACTATCGGGAATTCAGACATCGCATCATACCTGTCCCAGGAAAAAAAAAATCTTTTATCAAATTAGTCGACTAAAATACAACTATTAAATCATGATCGACTCGGATTACGGTTGTATCCTTTCAACAAAAGGAGCAAATTACAGAATGTTGAGGCGTAAAAAAAGAAGTCTGTAATCAGGAAGCAAAGTTTGACAAGAAAATGGAAGGGTCGATTAGTTTTGAATGGCTTCTCCAACGAAGCGTAAGCTGTGAGCTCCTAAAGGGTGAGTCAATAATTATTGCGACACTTTCGTGTCTCTTGCGTATTTTTTTTCAAACTTGACCGAAACTAACCATGTTTAGTTTCCCTTTAGCGTGTACTGTTTACATTCGCTCAGTTGTGCAGTTGTCAGTGTGGATTCCGGTCGATATTGAAGAAAACCAGCAATCCGTTCGCGAACGGATTTTCTTCGCCCTTACCTTACCTTACCAATCAGACTAAGGCCGGCGTGGCCTCTGCTGTGCACAGAAGTTGTCTCCATTCTATTCGGTCCATGGCTGTCACTCGCCAGCCTCGCTGTCTGCGGAGGGTCCACAGGTCGCCTTCTACTTGATCGATTCACCTTGCTCACTGCGCGCCTCTTCTTCTTGTACCTGTCGGTTCGTTTTCGAGAACCATTTTCACAGGGCTGTCGTCCGACATTCTTACGACATGCCCAGCCCATCGTAGTCGACCGATTTTTGCGATGTGTACGATGGGAGGTTCTCCCAGCAACTGATGCAATTCGTGGTTCATTCGCCTCCTCCACGTTCCGTCTTCCATTTTCTTCGCCCACGAGCAAAATTATGGGTGGTCGCATCGCACCTTGGGAAAACTGATGATAAAATATCTTTCGACCGTCTCAAGGGTCCTCCATAGATTTCAGGAATAAATAACAGTGGCCACCAAACAGAAGCTGGATCAGAAGTTCAAAGAGAGCGAGAGAGCTAACTGCTCATTTAAAGCGGAATCCGAACAGTTCGACGTAAGACTTGATCAAAAACTTGAAATTTCGTGCAGAGCCTAAAGAACTATTCGAATTAAAAACGTGTCGCAGAAATTTCCAAATCTAGACGAACGCTAGCAAAGTGTTGACAAAACACGTGTGCGGAAACACTTAACAAAATACCGGTGCTACGTCATTGATGATGAGACCTACATGAAAGTTGATTTTAAGCAGTTGTTTGGACAAGAATATTTCACGGGTAAGGACAAATTTGCTGTGGATAACATCTTCAAACGGAAGATGTCACTGGTTTGGAAGGTCATATGCTCCATAAACGGTGAGATTTACAAAACAGAGTACCCCCAAAATTGGCTATTGCCGTTATTGAGATAGCAAGATCAAAAAGATTTGACTTCATGACACTGCTCTAAAACCGTGCAGTAGTGGTATGCAACTAATTTTGTGAACTTTGTACCCATCAAACTGTCCTTAACTCCGTCCGATCGAAACGTCTTGGGCTATGATGAAGCGCGAACTTCGGTAGACCAAAGAAGAGGCGAAGGATGAAAAATGTGAATAAGAAACAGAGAAAAATTTACCGAAAGCGACCGTACAGGCTCTGATCAAGGGCGTCAATTGCAAAAGTCGAGCAATTTACAAGGTTGGCCCAAATAACTGAGGCAGTTTTCATTTCAGCATAAAAGTCTCTCCATCTGGTGCTATCTGGTGCCTGGTTTCCAAAACATATGAGTGTCTACAATTTTTGCTCATACTGTAACGACGTCGAAGACTTTCATTTTGACAAATGAACAAACTAGTGTTATTTTGGAGGTGCCCATTGGTGAGATCAATCTGATTATAAATAGCTCATTAGCTCATTTTCATTCCCATGAAATTTCAAGAAAGTCCAATAATTGCTTTGATTTTGGTGAGTAAATATGTGTCTTCCATTTTTATCGAATGCACCCTTTATGTAGTGATAATGTATTAAATGCAAAGAGTAGTGATGGGGCCATCAGGGCACCGGATTGAAGCGATTTGAACTGGGG
>JASCZW010007336.1:0-122259 GCA_034211315.2 Aedes japonicus
CTCGTCGTTTTAAGCTTTGTGTGTGTGTGTGTGTGTGTGTGTGTGTGTGTGTGTGTGTGTGTGTGTGTGTGTGTGTGTGTGTGTGCGTGTGTGTAGAAACCACCGGCCACTGTCCAGCAGTGTTTTCATGGAAGAAAAACGAACAAACATCTGTCGACACGACTAACATTTTTAGTCCACGAGTTGGAAGGTGATAGCTCTGCTGGGATCCAGTTACAGCTGGAAAAATTGACGGATTTTGGCGCACACTACGATAACGTTCTGCTTATCGGCGATTTCAACACCAATTTATCGAAGCCAGGTAGAAAGCAGACGCAGTTCACATCCATGCTAAACAGCTTCGCCCTGTTCTCGATGGGTGAAGAACTCACTTTTTTTTTTTTTTTTCAAAAAGACGGTTGCTCGCAGCTGGACTTGTTCATTACAAGATGCAGCGATAAAGTACTGCGCTTCGATCAAGTAGGTTTCCCTAGACTGTCGCAGCATGACTTCATCTATGGTTCTTTGGACTTTGACGTGAACCCTGCGCCAAAGATCGAAACGTATCGAGATTATGTCAACTTCAACGCACGTACACTGCACAACGCCATTCTTTCCGTCCCTTGAGATATTTTCTACGCGAATCGCGATCCAAATGAGCTGGTCAGTCTCTTCAACTCCCACGTAAAGCAGATTCACGATAAATGTATCCCGCTCCGAACAAGCAGAATCCACAAATCGACCAACCTGTGGTTCAGTAGTGAAATTCGGAAGTCCATACTGGAACGCAATCTGGCTTACAAAGATGGGATCAGGGCACCGAGAGCATCAAAGGATCAAACACGGCACCGATATGATGCAAAAGATCATTATTTAAATCGTTTTTTTGGACAGCCAGATCCCGTCTACAGTTCTTTGGAAGCGGCTCAAATGTATTGGAATGGGTAAGGACAAATCGTCAGCTATTTACGAGTTTCATCGTGATGAAGTAAATCGCACTTCCCGATCGAGCTACATTCCAAGCGACAACCACAGTGAACCGCGAAGATCATCGCCGGACACATCCTACAGTTTCTTTTTCCGTCGTAAATGCAGTACTCAACATCAAATGCAATGAAATTGGTCTGGATGGTCTGCCGACCTCAGACCAATTAGTATCCTGTGTGCACTGTCGAAGGCCTTCGAGAAACTTCTTGAGCAGCAGATGTAATGCTTCATCCATCACTAAGAACAATCTACTAACGGACTATCAAGCAGGATTTCGCAAAGGGCAAAGCATTCAAAGAGCAGCGGTTCGAGTACATGACGATTTAGCTAAAACGATCGACAGGAAAGGTACTGCGATATTACTACTGCTCGATTTTTTTAAAGCCTTCGACACTATCCCTCACCGTAAACCAACAATCCAAATGCGGCTTCTCGACCTCCGGTGTTCCACAATGTTCGGTGCTCGGGCCTCTGTTGTTCAGCTGTCACATCAACGATCTGCCGACCATTCTCAAGTAATGCTCCATACAACTGTATGCGGTTGATGTTCAGCTGTATATCCGTGGCCTTGATCCCTGTACTCGCGAACTTATCACGATGGTGAATAAAGACCTCGAGAAAATCAAAGTGTGGTCTCAGCGGAACCAACTTTTTGTCAACCAATCAAAGAGTTAGGTAATGCTCGTGAGAGGAAACCGTAGACCTGCTGTTCAAACGAGTCAGCTACCACCTATCACTATGGATGGGCAGATTATAGAGTGGATAGAAAGTGCGGCGAATCTTGGTTTCTTATTTCAAGCGGACCTGCAGTGGGATGGACTGGTAAATCAGCAGTGCGGAAAAAATTACGCAAGCCTTCGATCGCTCTACGGCTGTGCTTCTGCTGCCCCTATCGCCACACGCCTGAAATTATTCAAAGCCCTGATCCAACCCCACTTCATGTTTTGCGAACTACTTCATGTAAGACCAAGTGCTAGCGCCATGGATAGGCTACGAGTCGCACTGAATTCATGTGAACGTTTTGTTTACGGATTGAACCGCTACGCACACGTTAGCCAACTGCAGAAAAATCTAATCTGATGTCCTGTGGAGAGCTTTTATGCGCATCGCTCGTGCTTGTTCCTGCGTAAGCTGATTAAATCCCGCTCCCCGTCAGCACTCTTTCAAAAGCTGCAGCCTTTCCAAGGTCGTCGTCGTCAGAATCTGATAATTCCACCCAATAACTCGGCTACATATTCCAGCTCACTAAAATTCGTTCGCGGTGTGGTGAATTATAATACACTGCCTCCGCTGTGGTCATACACTCAACATCAGAAGCAGTTTTTAAGAGGGGCTGCCTAGAGTTTCAAGTTATTTCAAGTTAGAAAATAATGTATGTAGTTTAGAGTAGTTGATAAGTTTTTTTAATTGTATCCGGCTCAGCAAATCGCAGGTAGCTAACAAAAAAGGTTCTCCTTTACGCTACTGGACAATAAACAAACAAACAAACAAACAAAACGCTTCCCGGACCACAACTCTACACTGTAGGCGAAGACAAAGACATCCCCGAAACGGAGAAGGCAATTTTTACCGAAAAATTTGGTAAGAAGGTTATGGTTTGGCAGGCAATATGCGAAAGTGGTAATACATCTAGTCCGTACATCACAACGGAGACGTTGAACACTCAGAAATACGTTAAGGAATGTCTCCAGAAGCGATCATTGCCGATGATCCGGCAGCACGAAGGTCAAGTAGTGTTTTGGCCTGATTTACGCATGATGTCATTACGCAAAGGACTCTTTAGAATGGTAAAAAAGTCAAAATGTATCTTTCGTGCCGAAAGACATGAATCCGCCGAACTGCCCGGAGGCACGGCCAATCGAGACTTCTTGGGCTTTTACCAAAACAAAGCTTCGAAAATTCATAAAACCAGCGGACGACATCCACAAATTTAAAAAGATTGGCCAAAAGTGGTCAAAATGGTGGGAAGTACCCCTGTGCAGAAGCTAATGGGTCATGTTCGAGAAAAAGTTAGGAGTCTTGACTTTGATTAAATATTTTGATTAAACAAGAGTTAAATATCATATTAAACACAAATACAAATATGATTTGCCAAATAAAATTACTAAAACTAAAAAAAACATGACTTTTTGTTATTTTGAAAGTGTGCTTATACTTTCTGGAACAGTCTATAGTACCAGTGGTGTCTGAGTACTAAGTGATTGGAAACGTTAGTTTCACAGAAAACTTATGGAAAAACTGTCAAATACACGCAAACGCAAACGCAACGGGCAGGCCTTCAAAACAGATGTTCTCGGATATTAGAACCAATGGTTTGGCAAAGCTAATGATTTTATTAAAAATGGGTTTGAATGTTGTTGAATGAATGTTAATTTGACACTTGATTGCTTGATCAGCAACTGGTGTATTGAATTTGTGTAGAATTGATATTTTGACAAGGTCGTAGCTTAAATGATCTACAAATGTTTCATTTGACGTTTTAAGGGATTCTGCCGATGAAAAAAGGGTTGTTAAATTATTGCAAAAGCACAGACAAACTTTCAAGCTAGAACGAAGTATAACAAAATATATGATTGAAATGAAGATACATAAAAACACTAGCAAATCGCGGTTCTGTACAGCAATAGATATAGATTTAATGACATTGATCCACCGTGCTCTAAATTGCACACGAATGGTTTTCCCAACTGATTATTGTAGTGACGTCATCTGCGTATTTGTTATACCTTATGTGTGAGATTTAGAGCCCTTGATTTTTGTTGTTATGACATTTCTCTAAGTATTTTTTCGAGACAGAAGCACGGAAAGACAGATAATACTGCGGGAAAAAATTTGCTTTTTCTAATTGATTCAGCTCAACAGCATCCAATTGTATTTAGAATAATTCATCTACAGAATTCGTACTTCTGGGGATTTGAAAATAGGCAGAATTGGTTATAGTTTGTTGGTTCGATTGTTCACGATAGCAACCATATATTCATGTGTTCCGAACATTTAATTCCATCACATTGTAGAAATGCATCCGACAATTCAAAGGTGTAATTAGTTGTAGTATTGTTTGATGAGATTCTCGCAGAATAAAACGGAAAAATCACAAAATGATGTGTTGTTGTTTTTTCTTCAAGTAACCAGAGCATACTGTGATGATCATATGGCGGCCAATATACCACTTATACCAGTTGATTTGACGTTACTCAAACACTGTAAAACAAAGTATGAGTGGAAACAACTAAAATCGAGATACTTTTTACTCAACAATTTTTTTCACTTTTCGTTTCATTGAATCGTTCTTGCCCTTCCGTCCGTGCTGAAAATGTATCTTTCCAGCTTAATTCGCATTCTGAATCACAGTCCAATGGCGCGTGCACTCTTAATCTTGGCAGTGACTTTACAAATCGATAATTATTTAAATTCACAAAACGTATCATCAGGATCATCATCATCATCAAGCTCTGATTACGGTTTTGTATCCCTGATTCGAACCCTCAATCAGTCTCAATTACTGTCTCTAGAGGAAAAGGTCACTGTCTGACTCATTTGCGGGGTATAAATATAAACTCATTACAACTTTTCCCCGATGCCACTCAGCTACATTCAGAGACAGCAAAACTTATCGCATTTGTGGCTGTGTGCTTAAACTTTCCACTGCTTCGTTATGCTGCGGAAAACCACCAACAAACGCTAAATTCACGGAAGACATAAAATGAGATCGCTTTTAGCACTCCGGTCTTCTCCTCACTCTAAACATTCGACTAAATTGGAATGCACATTACGAGCTTGAATTACGACGAAACTTCGAGCAGAAACATTCCTTAGGCTTGGTTTTTATGGGAAATAAGAATGGTCTTGATGGGGCTTGCTTCGAAGTTCATGTAACTATGTGACTTTTGCTCTGTGTTTCTATTTGTTTCATAGCAAGGCAAGGGAGCTTGCCTCACAATTAATTCAGAAACATCGATAGAGCTGTTGTCTATAATTGCATAGTTTTTCTCAGTGTTCCTCGTTCTGCAAGTCAACAAATTGATTCGAATTTAAACTGAATATTTGCTCGATTAGCATATATATGTGAGCATAATTATTTATCAATGAAATTGCACTATATATTGGTAGACATTCCTCGTTCTGGAAGCGTCAAGTAGATTTCCATGTAACTCCATTGTGGGAGTCTCTCCCGTACAGTCTAGTCCTCAATAATTTCCAATGCATCGTTGTACGCTTCTCGTTCCAGATCAAATCGACAATCACAAAACTGCAGGCTGTGGTTTGCTCCGATGGGAGGTTTCGCGTGATGAGGGAGGCGCTGCACCGTTGTGATCCACCCTGCATTCCGTACCTGGGCATGTATCTAACTGACCTCTCGTTCATCGAGGAGGGCACACCGGACTTTACACCGGATCGTTTGCTGAATTTTTCCAAAATGCGAATGGTAAGTTGAGTACAGAAAAAAAAAGAACTCCATTCGACAGTCTGATTTATGAAAATTAAGACGGTGGCGGTGGCCCTTGCATATAGCATGGGTGGTCGTTGGCACTGCATTCATGTAGTCATAAGTCGTTCGAAATTCAAGCACCCTCTCGAGCTGCATTGGAGTGCACCGCGTATTGACCCGGCTGCATCGGTGGTCCGTTTTCGATCTCATGCATGAATTTCTTTTTCTGAATTTTACAGATCGCACATGTGATACGGGAGATTCGCCATTTCCAACAGACGCCGTACAAAATCGATCACATACCGAAAGTTACATCCTACCTCTTGGATACATCGTTGCTGCTGGACGACGACGAACTGTACCAAAAATCACTGCAGATCGAACCGCGAAGTTCGCGTCTCAGTGCACCCAACACGGCGAATGTTTAAATTTTACATTTCTGGTCTAGTGTGTTGCGTGCACACATAATACACACACATACACAGGAGAGCCAGGCGATTCCATCCGAAAATATTAGAAGAGAAGTGAACGTGGTTTCTAGAGCGAAGTGCATGTGAGTGACTCGACGGTAGGAGATTGTGATAAATATTTGAAGTGCATGAAAATTATGGAGCAGTGACATTGGCATTCGAAAACTTGTGGCAAAAGCAGCAATCGTACATCGGACGAACGGAACGAGATCCTTAGCAGACCCTAGCAGAAGGTAAGTCATCTGTTTTGCTGCAATTTCGATGACCTTCGTTGTATTGCGAGATTTCAAATAAATCATTTGAATCTATTCGATTCACAAATACTTCAGATTCAGAATCTTTGTAGTGAGCTATTGTTACATCGAAGAGTCAACTGGTATTTGATTTTCAAACTACTTTCAACGGAGGCCTAAAACCATATAATTATATTGTCGAAATATCTACAACTATATTATTATTGACGCACAGTCACCTCACAATTATGGGTCATTCAACGACTATTAAATAATTTAACCGAAAAGAATGTATCAAGCAGTAGTTATAAACTTTCAAAAATTGAAATCAAGCTACAGAAAAAAAAAATTAAAACTAATCAGCACATAATTCTAACCATCATGAACATACAGGGCGTGTAATCTCATACCCACTATTAAATTATACTAAATAACACGTATATAATCGGAATGCCGTTTATTGACTAAACATATATGTCATTTTTACAATCTCATTGAAATATTTCATTAGATACCTACACAGAAAAAAATGATTTATTTTAACAAGCGCGTAAAGTTTCCGCTCGTTTGATTCCAAGCCAAAGGAGGCGTAAACAACGCAATTGGTTGTAGTCCTAGATGCGTCATACAACAATGTTTGCAATCTTTCATACAACAGGCTTGATTCAGGCGCTATCTGGCTTAAATTTACATAAAATATCCCATTATTTTCTGCCAAATATAGCATTCCCTTTATGTGCATTAGAAACGCAGAAAATTCAATGTTTCTTTTTATCTGTGTATTTACCGTGAACACACAAAAATTTTCACGATTCCGTTTAAAATAAACCTTGTTCGGCTGAAGTTCACTGTATTTTATTCGCTCATGTAAAAGACCCGTAAACACTCTAAACAGGTAGTAATTTATTATCTATATTTTTGTGTGCATAAACAGAAATTTTCTCACACGAACCGACACCATCAATCAGGAATGACACTGAAGTCTGCAATAAGTTGCAGACAACTTATTGACTAAGGTCTGTATCCACATGATTCCAGACACCTTCAAATCATTGGAACTTTTGAAATATTGCACGTAGGAATGAAAATTTTCACTGTGGTATAGCTGAGAGTCTATGATGAAAAAGACTATGATTGATGTTTACATTTCATGTTTAGTATTCAAGATGGCGACGAAAAAAAAACAAGTGCGCGAGCGAATTTTGTACGGACGTACGGCAAATCCTGACTTGTCAATACGGGACCTTGCAAAAACATTGGATTTGCCTAAATCAACTGTTCGCGATGTGCTCAAATCATTTTCGGAACGTTTTACGATGGAGAAGAAACCGAGAAGTGACAAAAACATTGGACGCGCTGATCGTGTCATGGACTGAAAGGTGAAAAGGATATTAACGAAAAACCCAAATCTCTCCATTTGATCGGTGGCTCGTCAAATAGGGATGTCGCCTGGTTTTGTCCAAAAATCAAAACAACGTTTGGGACTTAAGTCGTATAATGTGAAAACAGTTCCAAATCGCAACAACAAACAGAACTTGGCAGCAAAATCACGGGCTCGACGTTTGTACTGCGAATATTTGACGAAGTTTTCATGCGTTGTTATGAGCGATGAAACTATTGTCCTGGAGGATTTCAAGCAGCTTCCAGGGCTGGTTTTTTATTCTATTATGGCCAGAAATGCTACAGCTGGGCATTTCAGAATGAAAAGGCATCGAAATTTCCCAAAAAATACCATGTGTGGCAAGCAATTTGCACGTGTGGCAAGGAAATCTATCAGAAAGAGTGTCTGCAGAAGCGATTGCCTGCGCTTCATCGAAAGCAAACCTGCATGTTCTGGCCCGGTTTGGCATCGTACCACTATGCTAAAACTGTGATGCCGGGTGGTGCCAGCAAATCAAAGTGATCAATTGTCACCAAAAAAACCGCAAACCCACACCAAATTTGCTGCAGAGCTGTGAGCCAATCGAGAGATATTGGGCTCTGGTGAAGTGGAAGCTTTCTGGAAGAAGCAACAGGAGATCTGAGACATCTAAACACTTCCGGAAAATTTGGACAAAGACGGCTTCTACGATTTCTGAAGGGGGTGTACAAACCCTAACGGAACGGAGTTAAGAGGGCAAAGTTCGAAGAATTTTATGCAAATACCAGAATAACTATGTTTTGTCTTCACGAATTGATTAAAACACATCCCATGAATCTGGGAAAATAAGCTTAACTGCGACGAAATATAATGCGAAATTATGTTTCATTCATGTTTTGCCGGTGTCGGATTATTGCTAGTACAGACCATATTTTCATTTCCATGAGTTGTTTTAAATAAGCATTTTAATTTTTCGTTTACAAAGACATTCTGTGTAGGAGACATACAGCAAAATCGAAAAATTTTGTATACGGTTAAACAGTATGAATAAAAAAACTAGACCTTGCATAAATCTTTCGATTCAATCGTGTTCATTTATGGTTTCAGAAATAAATTGTTCTTTAAATTTAAATCGTCGCTAAAATCTGTAGCAAATTACTTACCATACCTTACCAATCAAACCAAGACCGGTGTGTCTCTGGAGTTCGTTTTTCGAGAACCATTTTAACAGGGCTGTCGTCCAACATTCTGACCACATACCCAGCCAATAGTAGTCGACCGATTTTAGCGATGTGTACGGTGGGAGGTTCTCCCAGCAACTGATGCAATTCGTGGTTCATGAGCCTCCCCCACGTTCTGGCTTCCATCTGCACTCTACCGTAGATCGTACGCAAAAACACATCAACACCTTGGTCCTCCACTAGCAATGTCAATGTTTCGGGGCCGTAGAGAATTACCCGTCTAATTGGTGTCTTGTAGATGGTCAACTTTGTCCAAAGTAGGCACGATTGCCAGTCATGATGCGCCTTTGTATTTCTCCGCTGGTGTCGTTATCGAAGGTCACCATTGAGCCTAGATACACGAATTCGCCTACTGCCTCGATTTCAGCACCGTCAATCTGAATTCGTGGTAGGAGGCAACATTGTCTTCTCGTAAGCCTCTTCCTTTCATTTATCTTGTTTTCCGAACATTAATCCTACCAGCTTCAGCCTTAAGTATGATGTACGTTTCCGCCATCGTCTCAAAATTACGTGCTACGACTTCAACGCCGTCGGCGAAGCAAGATAGCTGGACAGCCTTCCTGAAGATCTTTCCATTCAGTGTCCCTCTTCGAATCACACCCTCCAATGCTATGTGAAACAACAAACACGACAATCCATCACATCCCAAGTAACAATTTCAGTTCTATTCCAGCCGTATAGCACTCCTCCCGGCTTTGTCGATGAAACTACATTCAAAACTGTTTTGTTCACCAACACCTCCTCTATGCATCTTTAAAGCCGAAACGTGTACAAAGTGGCCCACTCTATAGACGGTTGTGAAAACAAATTAATAAAACCTTTACAAGACCATAACAATTTTGAAAATGTGCTAGTGAAAGATGTTATGACCACTTGAGAACCATCATAAAACCTATTGGCTGCCATCAAAACCAGCATAGGGCCAAATGGCCACAGCTGTCAAACTTCACGGCGATATCGTGGTTGGTTTTTGTTGTTCTGCTTTGTTCGATTTTGTGCTTTTCTAATTCATTCAACAGTAAATAATGCATATGAAAAAATTTTTAGTGTTGCGAGAAATTATGTATGATAGCAAAATATCCAAAACAAATTTAGTTTTTCATAGCTTATCATGCTCCAAATTATATGCGCTTTTAATTTTATGGTGAATATTGGCACGATAAGAGCCGAAAATTAATGCGTTTCAGAAATTATGCGACAACAAAAAATAAAATAGAAAGAAATATATTCGATAAATTAATCATGAAACTCCTGAAAATTTGATGGAATTCAATGAGGTTATCTTAAAAAAATACCGAAGTTGGGCTTTGATTTACAGTGCAATTGTATTACATTTAAAATTGGGTGTATTTGGCGATTGGAAGAAATCGCGGTTTTGCCAAAAAGCCAATTTATTTTAACAATGGCTACTAAAAAACTAACTTGTAGTCATTTTGGTAGGCAAAATGGTTTTTAAATGCTTTTTCAACTGACCATAATAAGATAATAGGAATGAGTCCTAAAACGGCAATTCAAAACAGCATTTTATGAGTTTATAAAGTCAAAATAAAACCTTTGATAGGAGTAACAGGAATTTTAAAAGTCTAGGTTTTAAGTTCGCTGTAAAGAAGCTGTGTAGGTTCTTATAAACCTGATTAAATTTGAGACCTGTTGGCATCTCTTGCTGCCATAATAAAACCGAATTGATTTCTAGTGGCTTTCATAAAACTTTAATAAAACTTAACAAAGCTGGATGGTTTTGGCAATGTTACTTGGGATTGCCTTAGCCCTCTCCGAGATTCGAAGGGTACTGAAGGCTGATACTCGAACGACATACAACAATCGATCCATCGTTGCTTTTACCAACCACGTCAGTTTTCCGGAAATCCATATTCGTGCATAAAGGGCGATACGGTCAAAATTTGGTCAATATCAAGCTTGACGTATTTCTTTCAATTTTGCATTTTAAAAACCTGAACACCCCCTCATTTTGAAGGTGTGTGTGTGTAGAATGTTGCTCCTATTTTGATTTTGGAATTCACTCTTCAGTTGTCAAAATGCCGTCCAAGCAAGAAGAGCAGCGTATCAAAATTTTGCTCGCGCATCGCGAAAATCCGAGCTACTCGCACGCAAAGTTGGCAAAATCGCTAAAAGTTGCCAAATCAACCGTTACAAATGTAATTAAAGTGTTTGGGGAACGTTTGTCGACAGCCAGGAAGTCTGGATCGGGGAAATCGAAAACCGGAAGCCGCTGAGACGACAAAGAGAGTTGCCGGTAGTTTCAAGCGAAACCCTAACCTATCTCTCCGAGATGCCGCAAATAAGCTGGGTGTATCGTCTACAACCGTGCATCGAGCCAAAAAACGAGCCGGACTATCGACTTACAAGAAGGTAGTGACTCCAAATCGCGATGATAAACAAAATACGACGGCCAAAGCGCGATCCCGGAGGCTGTACACGACGATGCTGACGAAGTTTGACTGCGTGGTAATGGACGACGAAACCTACGTCAAAGCCGACTACAAGCAGCTTCCGGGACAGGAGTTTTATACGGCAAAAGGAAGGGAAAGGTAGCAGATATTTTCAAGCACACGAAACTGTCAAAGTTCGCAAAGAAATATCTGGTTTGGCAAGCCATCTGTACCTGTGGCTTGAAAAGCAGCATTTTCATAGCTTCCGGGACTGTCAACCAAGAAATTTACGTGAAAGAGTGTTTGAATAAACGTCTGCTGCCTTTCCTGAAGAAACACGGTTGTTCCGTACTGTTTTGGCCGGATTTGGCATCTTGCCATAACGGTAAAAAGGCCATGGATTGGTACGCCGCCAACAACGTGCAGGTGGTTCCCAAGGACAAGAACCCTCCCAACACGCCAGAGCTTCGCCCAATTGAGAAATACTGGGCTATTGTCAAGCGGAACCTAAAGAAGACCAAAAAAAACTGCTAAGGACGAGCAGCAGTTCAAGGCAAACTGGCTTTCTGCGGCGAAGAAGGTGGACAAGGTGGCTGTACAAAATCTGATGGCAGGGGTCAAGCGTAAGGCCCGGAAATTCGGATTTGGAAAAGCGGAAGCCTAACTGAATATTTTTCCTGAATTTTATACTAATTGAACTTGAAAAAGAAATTTAATTTGATTTTTTAAATAAACGATTTCACCGATTTACACGCGTTTTCCCTTGACCAAATTTTGACCGTATCACTCTTTAATCTGCCATAGCTGGTCTCGTTCGGTTGGATCACAAAATATGATGTGTGGGCACGTTATATTGGCGACATTTTTGCAGCACTTGCCGCATCGCGAAAATCTGGTCCGTAGTAGCGCGGGCAACCATGAGTCCCGCTTGGTATTGTCCCACGTACTCCTTTGCAATTGGTGATAGCCGTCGGCATTAAATTTGGGAGAGTTGCATGTAGGCGGCGCTCAGTAGCCTGATTACACGATAATTGCAGCAATCCAGCTTGTCGCCCTTTTTACCTACTATTTTCATCCAATCCTCCGGTAAACATTCCTACTCCCAAATCTTGGTAATTACCCAGTGCAGCGCTCTGGCCAGTGCTTCACCACCGTATTTCAATAGCTCGCTTGGGAGTTGGTCAACATCAGCGGCTTTGTTGTTTTTCAACCGACCAATTTCCTCCTCAACTTCCTGAATGGTTGGGGTCGGGATCCTGTCATCTTCTGCGTGTTTTGTAGATTAATTACCGTAAAAGTAAAATTGCCGTTCAGGTGCTGGTCGAAGTACTGCTTCCACCTTTCGATCGCCTCTCACTTTTCCGTGAGAAGGTTACCTTACAGGTCTATGTACACCGTGTCCAATATATTCACATACAAAATAAAACTCTATTTATTTCAAATCGATAATCCAGATTTGATTGATTACTGACCAACTACAGCATATGTTTTGGAATAACACCCGCATTTAACCTTCTTGACCAGCTCCAGATGTATTTCGAAACCATCACAGGCGGCACGCACGACTTCCATCGGCATTTTGTCCCAACGCTACCTTCGCCAGCATGTATGATCATACGAAATCATCCAAAGGATTCACATCTGATGAACTGGGAGGCCATTCATTCTTGTCCAAAAAGTCGGTAAAATTTTCTCGGCACCAACCCTGAACGAGATTTGCAGTATACGATATCGCTCCGTCCTCCTGAAACACATAGTGATCATCTTCAAACACCTCTTGTACATATGGCTTGACAACTTTCTCCATAACTTCCGTTTTATAATATACGGCATTCACATTAACGCCTTTTTCGATGAAAACCAGTGGTAATTTGCCTCGCTTGCAAATTCCTTCGCAAACCATCATTAACGCAGCACTTCGGAACCGTGGACTATTCCTATCACTCTCTGTAACAGTTCTCGAAGAGAGAGTCTCCAATCTGTCGTTCTGGACATTGTGGAATTGTTGCAAGACGAATATCTTTTCATCGGAAAAGATAAATTTTTCCCCAACGTGCCGCGGCAAAAACAGACTTGCTCTTTCGAGTCGTTTCTGCCTGGAAGGTTCCGAAACTCCAGAGATCTCTTCCGAGATCATTTTGCAGTATATTGTGCATTGACGATCTTGAAACATTCAGATCTGCAGCCATTTTACGTACAGGGCGCTGTGATTTTCGTCTAATCCGTTCTCTGACCACTTTAACAACTCGTGCAGCCCGCAACGTACGAGTACGATCGGATATCTTCCGGACATCCTACGAGCAGGTGTCACGGTACCTTCGGATGGTTCGGTACACAAAATCCCGCTTAACTCCGAGGTTTTTCAAATTTCCGAAAATAGTGCCCGGGCGCTCACTTTTCAAAAACCTTTTTATCACCACAGCACGAAACTCCTTCATCGTTGGTAGTGAAAACCAACGGAATGAAAACAATCGGACATAACCTAAAATCGTTTGTGTAAACATAGTTCAACATTACTCCAACACATACGTGAAGCATGTTGAGAAGTTGCACGACACCAATGCAAGGGAATAGTGTATGAGAATATATTGGACACGGTGCCCTCATTTTTGCACGACACTTCTACTCCAGAGATTGCTTTGGTTCTTACTGCTTCCTGTATGTCTTCGTATCATATCATCTTATTTTAATCGTTAGAACATCCAAATCGGAATGATATAGAGACCGTTTAAGTTTCCGAGCCGTGTTAGACATTGTATGCAACGAAGGAAAAACTTAAATTTTTCAAGTCACCGCTAGCTGCCAATTGTCAAGAATTTGGAACGTTATGTTAGATAAATTCCAATCAAACAAACTCTCTCAAATTGAATTGGTCGTCCTGAGAAGTATGGATTGTTAATGTTTTACATTTGCATTAAAAGCTTCTCGGCCTTTCGAGAAGGCTGGTTGTTTTATCCGTTGCACGTTGCGCGTTACCACCGATGGCTACCAACAAGATCACACACACAAGCATCTTACTCATTTCACTCCTCGTGGTTGCGCCTACCGGCTGTCTACAAATACAACATTGCCTTGGGCAACCGACTGCATTTCACAAGACTGCATAACTAATGGCTACCTAGCAACAGTTGCCTAGCCAACGGCTTGCAAGCAACAGCCTGCTGAGCCGGTTGTTTGAAATGTCATATGTTTGTCTCTCTTGGGAATGTATTTTATTTAAAAATGTGATAACCTACCTAACTACAATAACTTAATCCTAGTTAACCAGCTGCCTGATGATCGGATGGGACGACCTACAGCAGGATTTCTGAACCTTTCCAGTATTACACATGTTCTACCGCAGAGGGTCTGTAGACCAATCAGGCGATTTATCTCAAAATTTCAGGTTTTCGGTGGACAGTTTAGAATCATCCGAAGGATTTTGTTCTGAACAAGCTATAGTTTTCGATGGTGGCACGTACTCGACCACGGGAAGAATTATTTGTTTATGAGCTGCCAGTTTGTTCTTCGTCGACAGAGTCGACTTTCTGTTGATCAGTGGATACAGAGATCTTAACAACCTGCTACATTTAGTTGAAGTTTTCGTAACATGCGATCGGAACAACAGCTTGCTATCAACGGTGAGACTAAGGTCTCCCGGCGGAATGAGTCGAGGTGACTTGGAAATAGAATCGTCTAGGTTTTAGCTGCATTGATACAGAACTTCCAGCTATTGAAATACTTGGACAGAACATTGAGAGCTTCCTGATGTTTTCCAGTCAGAGCACGTATCATTCGACCCTTGTGGATGACGGAAGTGTCGTCCGCAAACATCGACAAAATACCACCACCCGGCAGGGAAGAAACGTCTGACGTGAAGACGTTAAATAGGATAGGGCCTAGGAGGATACCCTGAGGAACACCAGCATCAATGTTAAACGTTTTAAAATGGGAAATGTTCAGGAAAACTTGTAAAGATCTGTCCAACAGATAGTTTTTAATGACCTTAACAAGATAGATCGGGAAGTTGTATTGATGCAGCTTAAACACCAGACCATCGAGCCAGACCTTGTTGAACGCCTTTTCGACGTCCAACAATGGCATGGCAGATGTTTTTCCAACGGACCTGTTCCATTCGAGGATGTATGTTATTCTCGTCAGTTTGTGGATGGTAAACTGAACTTTCCTGAACCCAAATCGTTCCTGGAAGAAGATGTTATTTTGGTTTGCAAAATCCAGTAAACGGCTGAGATAAGCTTTTCGAACAGTTTTGAGATGGAGGACAAAGGCTGATGGGGCGATCGCTTTTAGTGCTGGTAGGATCTTTGCCAGGCTTGCGAAAAGAGATTTGGCTATTTATCATCTAGATGGAAAGTAGCCAAGCTCTCAGCACCTAATGTGGAAAGAAATCAACACTCAAGTTTTTCAACTCAAGGTTGACGAATCCGTCGTCATCAGCGGCTATTATATTTTTGGTTCGCTTCATAGCAGCTGTCACCTCATCAGCCGATATATTACTGTCATCAGGGACAACTATGGGTTTTTCGGCGAACCTAGACATTACCTTCGTAATAGTAGGCTCATGTGGGCTCACAATAGATTGGCCAAGGTTGTGTGAGTTCTAACTTGAGAAGAAGGACAGAAAAGCCACTGAAATTGACAAATTGATTTGGTAAATGTCAAAAACATCGACGGAACAGTTGTCTAAAACCTGATGCGAAACATTTAGAAGAAAGTGTGTGGCCTGGTGAAGTCAACTAGTAACTTAATAAATGTTTTTGTTATTTGAACACTTTGTGACTAGGCAACATTGGTTTTGTAACTTAAACTCCCAAAAAACATCAAAAGCAATTAAATCAGTTTTCCTCTTTGTCAATAACTAACGATACAGTCATTAACTGGCCAGAAGTCCTTCATCGCCGCTTGCAGAATAACTGACTGCTAGGATGTCATTCGAATGTGCCTGACCATTTTTCAAGCCCTATGCCAAATTATAGCTAACCTAAATCAATCACATTAGAATGACCATCGACCAAGTAGACGAGGAAGCGCTCATTTGCTCTTCAAAGCGTTTCCCTCTAATCACTAATTCACCATAAACATCTCATCAAATAAATCTGCACCCATTTGGACCATTCGACCAGCCGAGCTGGCCTTCGTACGTTGGCATAGAGGCCAAACTCAACCGACCAACGGACACCGGAGATGGATGTGGCAGGATGAGCTCTAAACCTGTCATGGTGTGGCCTCTGTCATAACACTATGGGATATTTTAGAGGAATTAATTAGTTTTCTAATGTTTTTTAGGTTAAGGGCACTTGTTAAAAAGATAAATCTTACGTTTACGGATAATAATAGATGGAGCAAATAAAAGGTAGAATAATAATCTGCTTTCAAATATGATGTGTTCAAAAAACATCAGATCTATTTGCTTGGTATGCAAAATTTTATACCTAAGAAATTAACAGATTTTCTTTAATTATATTCCTATTGATTGAAGATGCCCTTCGATGTTTGGGCATATTATGTTGAGCCTACAAATCAACCGATGGACGTGACGATTTGTAACACCACTATGAACGACGAATACAACTAAGAACTTGATATCAAAACAAGGGCACAAACACCCTCAAATTAACAAATATTGTGTAAATATTTCTTTCCTTCTGACCTGCGCTTTCAGACCACAGTGCAGCCGCATCACATTGCCGAGTGACGTTGAGATCCATTTAACCGAGAGTAAGGCACATCCATTGGAACGTTCTAAACCGTAAAATGGGATGTTTGCCCAGCGTCCGTCCGGTGAGCCTGACAGCTCCAGTGCAGCAGCAACGTCAACTTAATCAAGCACGCTTGAGTTGCTACTAGCATGTGAACGGGATTGGAACACACCCAACCAGCCTTTCGACGAAGGCCGTCGATTAGTGCTGCATTCTTCATACCCCCCACCAGCCGCCTTCTTACAACTACAAGTCTTAAAGCTTCAGTATCCTGTTGCCATTCGGTTATAGTTGGGTAGTTCACGGCAGTAGAGCATTTATATTTTAGAATGACGAAAAATTAAGTGACGATATCTGCTGCTGAGAATCTATTAAGGAATTTATGAATATTAACAAAGTATTTAGACATTTTGTAGAAGCATTGTTTGAATATTGATTTCATCTGTGCACATACCTTGCAATTCCACAGAGAAAAGGTATTCAAACTCTAAAAATTACATAAAAATGTGTTATTAAGTTTCTTATTGAAAAAAAATTGGACTTACATATTGTATTTCTTCTTGAAATTGACTATTCCTGCGTCTTAGGAGGGTCCATGAAATTGACTTTTGTTTTAATCTTTATTTCTTCAACATTTTATAATTTTTAACATCTCAATTGTATCAATAATAGATGCAAACGAAAGCTTATTTAATATTCTTTTGAGAAAAAAAAAAAATATAGAAATACACCTTAACTGCTATATTTATTCTATGTTTGTTTTACGGGGTTTTCATTATCTCGGGACAAAAGGGCCCTCTTGTTTCAATAATTTTGAAATTTTAAAAATTTTTACGTTTTTACAAAATATGTAAACAAAATTGACAACGTCAATGTGGTAGGCTTTTGCACTTATCACTGACAGTATTTTTTATTTCCGGTTTGCAAAAGGGCGTTTGATAAATCTTAGCTGATCCGATTCATCCAGCGCGGTATGTTCAATAGATTTATCAAACTTTTTCTGAATGCCTCAAATCAAGATTTTGGTGAATTGAAAACGAACTAAAACGTGCTTAAGCATGGAATTACAGAACTATACACTTTAACGCTCTAGAACATTTCTTGCATTTCAGGATCAACCGAAAGAAGATCATATGCTTGAATATCAAAAATGCTTGTAGTATTTTTCATCTACCTAAATATGTACACTATTACATAAATATTTCATGGGAATACGAGGGACCATCAAGGCACCCGATTGAAGCACTCTGGATGGGGAGAGTAGGAATGCCAACTTCCCATTGCACTATGGTCCAGATCACGAATTTACGAGGAAACATGCTCCCAGCGCCTAAACTTGAAACTTTACAGCAAAGTGATGTTCTACAACATGGTTTGTATCACTAAGGCCCAATTTTTGATGTTGATTAAAATTAGGGTGGTCCCCATTTTCACGGAAATACACAAACTAACTTTTTTATTTGCAGAAATAGACGTTTACATTCTTGGGCAAAGTTGTAGCGCAAAAAATTTCATGGAATTTTCATACAGACATTTTTTGTATCTTAAAAATTGACCGATTTAGAGCAATTTTCCCTCATCAAGCTAGGGTGTACCATAAAAATATGTTTTTTTTTGCCCTAACTTTTTTATTTCAGTTCTCATCGTAAAGTTGTGTTTCGACAAGTTGTAGAACTTTCAAAGACGCGTACTTTGGTATGCAAACTTTGCCACTAATCAATAGGTATTGAAGTTTTTCTTTAAAAAAGTGCGCCCTTTTCAAATGTTGATTTCTATGATTGGGGCAAACTAAAAAAACTTAAAGGCGTCATTTGGAAGAGAATTTATATTCTTCAACATAGGGTATGTGTCCCTTGACTCAGCCTATTATGCAACCATCGATCACAGTTTTTATTATAACTCATACAGTTTTTAAGCTGTAAGCGAGATTCAACTAGTTATACACTTGCAAAGATAAGTTTGATAAGACATTTGATGGTATGTATCACGAAAAGTTACACAACTCTTTATATAAAGTCAGAAACATTCGAGGGATGTGGATTTAATGTCGGTCTATAGGCACCAAATTGGGTCTATTTGTGGATGCAAGTTCGTCCCATTCGATGGATTTACTACTAAAGGCAGTCTTTGTTCGGTTTTTATTTCCTTATTTTATGAATTAAGCCATCGTAAGCTGTACTCGATTTTCTAGATACAAAATTTCACAAAACAAACTAAAGTAAAACTGCCTCAAAACACTTAAGCGATGTTCATATATGATTTATCAGCCATTCAATAATGAAAACATTATAATTCACTATACAATGATTTTGTCTCTTCGATTTGTGTTTAGATGAGACACTTGAATATAAACAACCGCAAACTCATGCATTTCCAATTGAAATTTTACCAATAACAACCTTTTTACTACGTTATTGATACAACAGGCCATAATTGGGAACAAAAAATATGTCCCCAACATTGGGTCTCCGATTTTCTTTTAAAATCATTGTTATTTTACCTATGTGAACAGTTAGTTTGAAACGTGTAACTATTTTCTGCACATCCAGACTGCATTACTTGCTTTATCGATTCAATTTAGCCAAATTAAGATCACTTGAAGATCGTGTAGATCATCGGTTCAGCTTAACCAGTGAAAACAAGATGCCCCAAAAGTTCAAGAAATCGAAAATAACGCGGAAGTGAACAACTTTATGTTGATTAATATTGTCTCAATTGCTTTGGATTACATCGGTCATCCTAATAGCAACATGATTTTGTTGATTATCGCTAAATTAATGACAGATTTGGTACATAGGCCGAATGAAGGAGCTAGGCTAACATTACATCCCCTTACCCTATGTGAAAACTAGAGATATGTTATATCTGCATCTTGAGAAAATTACATTTGAATCTGTGATGGTTTTAGAAGAAAAACTTCAATAACTATTGATTGGTCGAAGTTTAACCCTGGAAGGCATAGTCGAAAACTTGTCCGGTAAAACTTAGCAGTAATGAATCACTTCGTGTAAGTGTCATAACGAGTCGTTCGCTGCAAGGTTCCTGGGTTTCGCGTAAGTTTCGTTCCCTCTCAAGCGCATCTTTAAAAGTCTCTACATCAAAGTAGGACGTCCTCCATCTGCGGGCGAATGGAGTGGATGCTCACCCTTCCGCACGCTACCTTGTATTGTGTAACGAACCTCCAAGTGGTCGCTATGGGTGTAGCTATCATCTACTCTCCAATTGCTAAGCAGCCCAGGACTGCTGAATGTTATATCGATGATCGATTCCGCTCCGTTTTTATGGTAGGAACTCTTGGTACCCACATTGGCTGAACCCACGTCGTAGACTTGCTCGGTTTGTTTGGCCTGGGCCACCCGACTAAACTGCCAGCCAGGTGGACCCACATCCCAGACACACGTTCGATCTGGACCTTTCGCTCTTTCCTCTCTTGAGGGGGTTAGAATTGGTTATGATCCTTCCGCAGGTTCACCTACGGAAACCTTGTTACGACTTTTACTTACTCTAAATCATCAATTTCGGTCAACTTCAGCGAGTCAAATGTAATCCCGAGGGACTAGCAAATGTTCAAATTCAAAGGCTTCACTAAATGATGCATCGGTAGTAGCGACGGGCGGTGTGTACAAAGGGCAGGGACGTAATCAACGCTAGCTAATGACCAGCACTTACTGGGAATTACAGGTTCATATGGACCATTTCAATCCATAATCCCGACTAAATGAGCATTTTCCGAACTTCTCGGCCTAGGATACGCGCTGCTGCTCACATTGTAGCGCGCGTGCAGCCCAGAACATCTAAGGGCATCACGGACCTGTTAACGCTCAATCTCATTTTGCTGAACACAAATTGTCCTATTAAGCAGAAGTCAACCTCGATGAGTTGACGTATTATCAGGTCACACTACACCGCCGGCGGGCGCGCACGGCCGAAACCGCACCCGGCCTGACCGTCGGTATCAACTCTGACTGCTGATTACGTTCTATTTACATTGATTGAGTCACGTTCGTTATCGAAATCAACCAGACAAATCATTCCACGAACTAAGCACGGCCATGCATCACTACCCTTAATTTTGAGAAAGAGCTATTAATCTGTCTTACCTCAATAAGTTCGGACCTGGTAAGTTTTCCCGTGTTGAGTCAAATTAAGCCACAGGTTCCACTCCTGGTGATGCCCTTCCGTCAATTCCTTTAAGTTTCAACTTTGCAACCATACTTCCCGCCAGTTACGATGACATCGCTCACGCAGTTTAGCATTGCCCGGAAAATGGTGCCTCTAGATCATGACTATTGGATATCCTAGTGGCCCATGGTAGACAACGCTTCCGAGAAGAAGAGATCTTTTCGGAATGCATGATCGTCCCTATAAGCAAGTGAATTACGAATTCCTTTGGTTGTCTGACTGATCTAAGAGTGTAATGTCATCACCTCCCTTCCTTAAACTCTAGTAAACTCCCTGCAATTGTGTCCCAGTTAAACTATCCTTTTGTTTCCATGCTAAGGGTACCTGTCCAGCAAGGTTTGGTCACCCATCTACGGCTCAGTTCCTGGAAGGGACTACAGGACCGAAGATTTGGTAGATGTCGCAACTGGCAGTAAAAATTATTTGGTCAAACCAATCCAAAACAAAAAGTTTGCGAAAAATCTGCAATCTCTGAAAAACAAACTTCTGATCTATGATGTTGAATAGACGCCAAGATGGTCTATTTTAGCTGGTTCTATTTAAGTTCTGCTGATGCAAATCAAGATAAAATTGTTCCAAAAATAGACCACCACTGAAGATGCCCTTAACACATAAAAACTCTGTAGTGGTTCAGATATTCAAGTTGAGTATTTTTCCGAAAGAATTTTTGCTATTTTGGGTTGACGTCCACAGAAATGTGAATTTGCATTGTGATGTAAATAAACAAGCATGCGGAATTGTATTTCATTCCTCACGGAGCATCAACTTGCATGATTTTTTTTCTTTTAAAGATGAGATTTTGTATGCAATATTATCGGCAATGTATGAAATATCCGAGAACTTTACACGATGTATATTGCAAATTTTTATGTTTTGCAACGTTTTGCATTTATGTGCATGATATTGAACTGAAATTCACACTACTTTTTCGAGCAGTGTGATCAAAACAATTGAACACTTTTGTTGGTGAAGTTTGTCAGAAGCAGATAAGGAGTGTATCGAACATAAGCTATCCACATACATTTGCGTTGTACGCATGTATTTGTGATGGTTTCTTATGCTCTGAACACTGCATGCTGTGCGTTTGACTGTCAGCTTTCTTTTGTTTACTTGTTTGTGCGGTTCAAATTCTTCGTTTTCAAAATGTCGCGTATTGAAAAGGAAGTGAAAATTAAGGTTCTGTACACATGGCTAAGTGAGAAGGGTATTAGTATGCGAAAATTGGCGAAGCGGTTTGGAATTCATCATGCGAGTGTTAAAACCATCATTAATAAGTTTGGGGAACACTATTCTTTGGATGAGCTACCAGGAAGAGGCAGAAAACCCGGTTCTTCCAACCCAAAACTGGAGCAGAAAGTGGTATCTCTAATCATGAAGAACAAATCAATGTCAATACGGTGGGCGACCCCGGTGTACTGGTTAACATCCATACCTCTCACGCCTAAGTCACGAGTTCGAATCTCACCCCCGGAGAAGTTACGAAAATGCCCAAAAGTGGTGTTTGACTGACTACGACGGGAGATGAACCAGCCTGAGGCTGAAAATCTCGATAATCAAGACAAAAAAAAATGTCAATACGTGATTTGGCCAAAAAAGCAGGAACGAGTGTCAGAATGATCCAGCGTATCAAGAGGCGAAACCACCTGAAGACCTACAAGAAGCAGAAAATCTCGAAACAAAGTGCAGAACAGAAGAAGCGAGCAGCAACAAGGGCCCGGAAATTGTATTCGCGTCTTTTGCAGCGTCCGGATGCATGCGTTTTGATGGACGATGAGACCTATGTAAAGGAGGACTCAAAAACCCTTCCAGGTCCACAATACTTTACTGCCGTCGTTGGGGAGGATGTGAGCAATCCGGACAGGTCGGTTCAAGTGGAGAAATTCGGTCGAAAGGTACTGGTATGGCAAGCAATATGTTCCTGTGGTTTGAAGTCAACCATTTTTACACTACCGGAACTAAAACTGCGGAAATCTATCGATTTGAGTGTCTCCAGAAGAGATTGTTGCCTTTATATAAGAAGCATAGTACACCTCCACTGTTTTGGCCGGATTTAGCGTCGGCTCACTATGCCAAAACCACTCTCAATTGGCTTGCGGAAAAGGGTATTGATTTCGTTGAGAAAAATATCAATCCACCAAATTGCCCTCAGCTTCGACCCATCGAACGTTACTGGGCAATCGTGAAGAGGGTCTTCAAGAAGACTGGTAAGGCAGCTGGGAACATGCAGGAGTTCAAAAAAATTTGGGCTCAAGCGTCCAAAAAATACGATGCAACACTTGTCCGGAACTTGATGAAGAGCATTCGATCCAAAGCTCGAAAATTCGTGAAGGAATAACTTAAATTTCATCCGGTCTTCATTATGTTCAAGTTAAACCTCGTACAATAAAGGATTAAATTTTTGTATGAATAAAATATCGGTTTTCAACATAATTTTAAGTTTGTGGATAGCTTATTTTCGATACACTGATTAATTTCTCATCTTCATGCGAAGCGCTAGGAGTGGTCGGTTATTTATTGCTAGAACGAATAGAAGCGAAGAGAAAGTGTATTGATAGTTCCGTATAGGGCAACGGCAGGCTTTGAAATTGAAAGATAAAAGTTTGAAAACGAGCGGAGGGCATTGAACGGTAGTATCCGGATCAGGCACATAACCCTTTACCTTTTGTTGGGCTTAAGATTGAAGAAAATTTGTTTGATGAAAGGTTTACCAAATTGATCGAACTTAAAGATACTTCAACTTCTGTCGCTCGGTTGCATGTTTGTCGAGATTTTCACCCGTTGTAGTCACTCAAACACCTTCCTGGGAATTTTTGTAACTTTTCCAAGGGTGAGATCAATACTCGTTACTTTGGCGTGAGAGGTATGGTTGTAGTTACATCATAAACCCTACGCGAGGTTCGCATTGCCAAGCTCCCCAAAGCAGGTTGAGCAGTAATCCATTCCCAGTTCCACTTCATAGCCAACATTTTAGCTTTCAATTATTAGTTGACCATAACTTATGTTATTACCATCATGATAAACTGCACACACCTCCCCAAAAACACTTTAATATAAAATCCAACAAAATCTTCCACCGAAAACCCAGAAGATCCTCTCACTAAATGATATTTGCAGCCGGCTAAGTGTGGTTAACTTACGTTGTAAATGCTCCAATCCATTAACTCTAAATGGAACGTGTGCACTGCACAGGACAAAGTTTTAATTAAAATTGCATACTTATTCTACTGAGTGCTTTTGAATAGCTATTAAAATCTATCGCAACTCAGGTCGTGAGCTTTCGGGAGAATTCCAGGGCAGTATGCGTTCGCCAAACCAGATGCAACACTCGAAGGATGATCCTTTGATGTGTGTTTGCTCAATGTTCATCTGCATACAGAATGTTAAACATGTAGGCAGATGACCGGCAAACTTTTGCCATTCCACGTTCCGGCCCAGTCGAGGAGGAGATGTTGTTGTTGTGTAGGACACTTAATTTCTCTGATTATCACCGTGCACTGATGGTTCTGTTCCGGTGGCAGATTGCATGCTGGGCAATGGCTTCACAACGCTGCACAGTGGTGCCCAAGTTTTTCCAATGTTTGGGATTTTACATAGTTTTGGCCAATTTGGCAGCGTTCACCCTTTTATGAGTATTTTTGAAGCGTTAAGGGTCAACCACGAAGTTATTGCAACACAGTTAATTTACTTTAAAATCTCGTGTATTTATCGGATAAAACCCAACATTCCAGGGCAGTTTTACTTCGTTTACATCAATTACTAGCGGTTGTCTTGCAACATTTTCGACACATTTGTTTCACGCAATCCATGAGAGTTGTACAGCCGAATCCGGTACCTTTTTTCAGGTTTTTTTCAGATTTCTATGCATGTCATTTGCATCCTTTGTACTTTATTCTTCGTCTTTTTGAATTTATGCATCATCACGTGAAAACTCTCCAAAAAATGCAACAGACAAAGGTGACCAGGAAATAAACAAACATATAAAGGGTGTTCCAATCAAAATTTGGCCAAACAGTAATGTGTGTGAGTCGATCAAAATTTTTATTTACAAGTCAAATTCTTTTTCTTTTGCAAGTTCAGTTAATACAGAATACAGTAGAAATATTCAGCTATGCTTCCTTTTCAACGAATGCGAATTGCCGGGTCTTTCGTTTAACACCTGCCATAAGATTTTGGACAGTCTCCTTGTCCACTTTATTCGCCGCAGAACGCCAGATTGCCTTGAACTGTTTCTCGCTCACTACAACTTTTTGATTTCTTTTAAGGTTCAGCTTGACGATGGCCCAATATTGTTCGATTGGGTGGAGCTCTGGCGTGTTGGGATGGTCCTTGTCCTTGGACACCATTTGAACGTTGATTTCAGAAAACCACTTCATGGCCTTTTTTCCGTAATGGAGAGATGACAAATCCGTCCAAAATAGAACGGAACAATTGTGTCGTTCCAGGAAAGGCAGAAGACGTTTTTGTAGGCACTCACTCAGAAACATTTCCTGGTTGACGGTTCCGGTCGCATTGTAAACGTTACTCTTCAAGCCACAGGTACAGATGGCCTGCCTCACCAGATATTTCTTCGCAAATTTTGACAGTTCAATGTGCTTGAAAATATCTGCCACCTTTCCCCGTCTGGTTGCCATATAAAATTCCTGTCCAGGAAGCGGTTTAAAGTCTGCCTTGACGTAAGTTTCATCGTCCTGCACCACGCAATCAAACTTCGTCAGCATCGTCGTGTACAACTTTCGCGATCGTGCTTTGGCCGACGTGTTTTGTTTATCGTCGCGGTTTGGAGTTTCCACTTTCTTTTAGTCGACAGTCCAGCTCGTTTCTTAGCTCTATCGACGGTTGAAGGCGCCACTCCCAGCTTCTTTGTGACACCTTGGACAGAGAGGTTGGGGTTCCACGCGAAACAGCGGGCAACTCTTTTTGTCGTCGTTATGGCCTCCGGCTTTCGGCTTTTCCACCGATCCAGCTTTTCTTGCTGTCTACAATCGTTCACCGAACACTTTTAATACGTTGGTTCCAGGTTATTTAGCCACATTCAACAATTTCGCCAAGTTGGCGTGAGAGTAGTTTGGATTTACGCCATGAACGCCATGAAATAAAATTTTGATGTGTTGCTTCTCTTCCTTCGACGACATATTTTTTGCTTCATGCACACATCTTCAAAATTAGGGTTGTGCAAAATTTTGAATGCACGATGTAAGGAAGTGCGTCAAGCTTAAGTCGACCACATTTTAATCCAAACACCCTTTAATAGCTATGTTTTTGCAAAGCTAGTTTATTCAACCTCCTCTCCTTGGCTAAATGCCCGCACTATGAACGTAACGCTACCCATCAAATCCTGTGCAACTCTTGCGCCATCGTTCTTACACACTTTCATTCACTCTCACTTCAAACCCTTGTCGTTTGTGGAGACCTTCCTTGTTTTTCTTTGGGCAAAGTTTTGGGCGCAAAAACAACATTGTTGGCTATACAGAAAACATGTTTTTTTACAAGCGCGCAAAATTTCCCCTCGTTTAATTCCAAGGCAAATGAGCAGTAAACAACGAAATTGTCTGCAATCTTTAATGCGCCATACAACAATGTTTGCATACTTTCATACAACAAGCTAGATTCAGGAGTTATCTGGCTTTAATATACAATAATTATCCCATTATTTTCTGCCAAATCTAGGATTCCCTTCATCTGCATTAGATAACGCAGAAAATTCAACGTTTCTTTTTATCTATGTACGTACCACTCCACCACCGGGTTTCTGCCAGCAGCGGCCAAAATAGAGTGTCACCTTCGTGGGACCAGAGGAAAGGCAGCAGGCGCTTCTGAGGACATTCCTTTTTTGTATATTTGGCCGTTGAAGGTGACAATCATTATGTACGGCTAGGGGAATTTGCTGCATCTCAAATTGCTTGCCACAACAAGTACTTCTTGGCAAATTCGTTGACCTTCATCTTCCGGAACTTTTCCGGAACATCCAAGTGGAACTTGCCAACGAAAAACTCCAGGCGAGTGATTTGCTTGGCGTCCGTTTTAATGTTCGTCTCGTTGTCCATTACGATGCATTTCTATGAACCAGTCACTCACGGATCAGCTTCTTGGCGCGGGATTTGGTGACCGTATTCTGTTTATCGGTCTGTGTGTATCCGTCTGCTAGAGGAACCAGAGGCCACCTCCCGAATCGAATGGTCCGGGTTGCGCTTGAAGTAAGCCCCCACCTTTCTTGCATTCACGGGGTCGGTCGTCTTCGCTTTTCTTCCGCTGCCAAGTCGTCTGGATCTCCTTGAACGATTTTACAAAACGGGACACGGTCGAATTGTCGATTCCCAACTATTTCGTGAGCCACCCGTGGACTTGGCCTTCAATTTCCACGACCGCACCCTTATTTTTTTTGTCGAAGCACTTCTTGCTTGGAAGCCATCGCAATAAACAATTGACAGATTGTGACGAATTTTTTTTTGAAGACATTCAGCCTTGCAAATTTCATCATTTATGTAACGTATTGTGACGAAAATTTCACTTTGCTTTCCGCAGGTGCAGATAGCCTGCCAAATGAGATATGTGAATTTCGACATTTTCTTCCTTTAGAAACGCTCATGCACCAATTGAATTTATCTCATCCGATGCAAAACTCCTGTCCTGCCAATTGATGAAGGTCAGCTTTGACGAATGTTTCGGCATCCATCACACAGCATCTGTTTCTGGTCAAGATCCACTTGACCCGCTTGAATTGACCTTCTGGACGAAACTATGCGAAACGCCGATCTTTTTGGCAACATTGCCTTTTTTAATGATTCCCTTCCTCTTCCTACTTCCTACTGCTCCCGGTTCTCCTCCTGCTTCGCGCTTGTGATATAGTCAACCGGTTTTCAATCTTTTAAAGCCCGATTCAAAGTAAATTTGGACGCATTCAAGTGATCATAACTCAAGAATTAAACAACAAAAACGGTTGATCAAAACATCAAACAAAAGGGTGTTTATTCAAATTTGAAACGATATACAACAAGTTATTATAATTGACCGTTTCGAACGAACTGTCACACTTTACTTGTGATCGATGCCATCATGATCTGCACAGTCGCCAGTAACACTTTACCAGTGAACTTATTCCACTTTAAACGCATTTGGCGTGCTTTTGTCCCGTCTTTACCGCATCTTCGAAGTTCCAACAACTTCCTGGGTTCCAAAAACGTTTTGAATAATTTTCAGAAACTTACTGGGTTCCACATACTTTTTTGGGATTCCAAAAGAACTTATCGTAGAAACTCCTACAACTTCCTACGAGTATCTTCTAAAACGTCCTTCCTGGAAATGTTCTAAGATCTTTCATCCCGAGAAGTTTGTCAAGAAGTTGGTAAAACATTTTTAAGAGATCAAAGAACTTTTGGGAAAAAAATAAAAAAAGCTGGTCCATTGCGCTGATAGTGTTCTTGGTGAAGTTTCAAAAACATACTGGAAAAGTTCTCTGAAGTTCCTGTAGAAGTTTGTAGAACTTCCTGCAGAAAAACCAATAACTTCCTGTAGAAATTCCAAGAACTTCTTGAAGAAGTTGCTCAAGTTTTCTGAAGTAGATCCAGAAACTGCCAAGGAACTCAAGACATCTTTGAATTTTTTATAGCAAAAGGAAAATGGCTGTATAAAATCACAGGCTGTATAAAGGTGTGCGCTGTCTTTGCCAAATTTTTCCAACAACAATTCTTCTATCTGGAAAATATAAAACACATTAGTTTAAGGCTTTATTGATGAACATACTGTATATGAAGACGTTCAGATATGGTCACAGTTGGTTTTTGGAGTATGCATAGAGACAACTGGAAATTCCAGTAGTTCACAACAATTTCTACTAGAACCGAAGATGTAAAGAGAAAGCATCGATAGGTCCGATAGCTGTCAGCCTGAAGTGAAATTGAACAGGCGTAGTTTGAAATTGAGGAAACACACAAACTCTTGCCACACATCTCCATACGAAGTAGGTCAACGCAGGAATGAATTTATCACCTGGCAAAAGAGTGCACGTTTGATAGTTTATGATCGTAGACAACTGCTTCAATTCTGCGTTCTTTATGCGTTCAGCTCGTTTTTCCTCAGATTTCGTTTTTTCCTCAGATTGATTACTTCATTAGATGATGCTGCATACGAACCTTCACGATGCGGCTGGGAGAGATCATCCAGATTATCTTTATACACTATTTTTTCAATTCTTGAATACTCCTCATTCCTTATGAAATACGTTTCTATACAACCATTATAAAATAGGCGTACTAAGCAATGACTAAAAGCCTCTATAAAGGCAAAAGCACCTACATGAATTTTGTTCCAGTCTTCGACCTATAACACAAAACTTGTAAGGTTTGTAAAAATGGGTCGAAAGCGAGTGCTGGCTCTAATTGCCAACTCCAAAATGCCACCAAATTCATCCAATCTGATCACTTTGTATTGGAAGACTATGCGTTGCGTTTGGTAGCCCTTGTTTGGTAGACGTTGCGTTCGGTAGACGGGCCGTTTGGTAGACCTCTCCTAGGTCTTCCAGACCAGCTTTTCCCGAGACAATACTTCACGGTAGAGCGTGGAATTTTATACTGCTTGCACGCCTGTTTTATCGAAACATTGTTTTGAATCGCGAGAATTCACTGTTGCACTTCAGATTCCATGTTAGTATGCTTACATTTATTAATTTTTCCCATTTTGATCAACAATTTCCAATTTAGACGGTGAGCATAAAATAAGTTCAGTTTGCTTACAAAAGAAATGAGGGGTTGGAAATAGGCAATAAAGCACTTCCAATCAGTTGTATAATGGACCCTCAAAGTTTATACAATTTTACAATTTTTCATTGTTTTTATATCTGCATAGTAAAATTGAATATAAGTACTAAGTACGTGTTGAAAATGCCTTTTTATTATCTACAATTTATTTACTTGATCAGTTTCCTTTTTTCTCCTGTAACGAAAATTCTTACAAACCACTGTGCCATGCAGTGCTCAGGTAAAAATAATTAATAATGATGTTTTATGTGTGAAATTTGTGAGGAATCATATTCTCACCTTTGTTTCAGTGTTGATACTATGTGTTTTAACTGACAATGCTTAGGTTAAATACGATAATAACGAAATAATTGTAAAAATGTGGCAGGGTGTCCATTATACGCACAGGGTTCATTATACGCATACAATCCCTATATACTATATATAAGATGACGTAATGAATTCAAACATATGCAATAAATATTTGGGAAGGTCAACAGTAATTATTTTAAAATTTTGTGATCATCTTGGTAATCCAAAATGTCCTGGAATTTGAAACTACAGTAGTAAAAGTAGCTTTTTGGGCTATACAAAGTCACATCACGTATTCTGAATAGATATTTTCGAACGTAAAAATATATAAAGAGATTATCTTGAGATGGTCCAGGTCATGCAAACTGCCCTGTTATTCAGTTATAGTTAATGTTCAAACATATTCAACCAACATTTTTATACTCAATATACATTATTAAGTAATATGACATGTTCATCTAAACTATCTTTGAGATCAGAACATAAGACATTGTTGTTACAAAAGCTTTCTGGGCTATGAAAAGCTACGATGTGTATGAAAACATACTCATTGAATATCTTGGAAGAATAATAGATATTTTAAGATAATCTTCGAATGTTCTAGGTTATCTAAATTATCATATAGTTTAAAACATAAAACCTACAATTGTTACTGTAGTTTTCTGGAATAAATAAAGTTACAATATTTAATTGACAATCAACAGATATACTTAAATATCTTGGGTTGTTATAATTCACCAAAATTGCCCTTAAATTCAGAAGTTAGGATCTACAGTCATTACAACAGTAGATCATAAGTTCTGAACTCCAGAACAGTTTGTTTAGCATAGAATATCCCAAGACTATTGCGTAATATCTGTTGGTCTTCCAGCACATTCATTGGATATTATTGAATTCATATTGTAACTATGTATAGTGAATAAAGCTTCTATTACAACAGTAGATCTTCAGTTCTGATCTTCAGGACAGTTTGGATGACATAGAATATCCCATGATTATCACACCATGTCTGTTGGTCTTTAAGAACATTCATTGAATAAGATTGAATTCATATTTCAACTTTGCATAGCAGATAAAGCTACTGTTATTCCAGTAAATCTTAAGATCTGAACTCCAGGACACCTTGGACGACTCAGCCTTAGCTAAAAAAAATACGTCCTATTTTTTTCAATAACTTCTGTGATATTGAGCACACATCAATCAGAGTCCATCAAATTGTTTTTATAATAACGCTTGAAAAAATTTAGGTCTGAGTAACTTTGATAAATTTTGATTTTTTTAATTACTTTTAATAACATCCACAAAAGGATCCAACAACTTCCTAAAGAAATTCCAAAAACACTTTCTGAAAAAAATCGATAGCTTTCTGAAGCAAAAAAGTTTCAAAAATTTCCTCACAAACCTTCAAAAACTGACAGCAGAAGTTCTTAGAATCAAATGTACAAGTCTGTTGAAATTTATTAGATTTTCTAGTAATGCTCAAAGGAATTGTTTCAATGTTGAAATTTGAAATTTGACAAAAGTGTTTCAATGTTTTATTTTTTATTTTTTTAAAGTGATCAAATGCAGTGTTAATTTTAAATCCTCCTAGTTTTCCAATGCTCTTAAGAAGCCCAACGAATTTTTCAGAGAAGTAAGACTAAAAAGTTCAGTATTTTAAGGAGTTTCAAGAAAATTCTAATGAATTCCGGGAGAAAATTTCCTGGAGTAGTATTAAAATGTTTCTGTGCAAATTTCAAAACCTTACTGAAATTTTAACTATGTAAAAGACTTCATGAAAAACTTTCCTGAGCTTCTGAATTGATTCTAGAGAGTTTCCCGAAGAGTTTTCTGAAAAATATTCCGAGAATATCTTCTTGGCAACTCTAAGAAATGTTAAGATGACTCGTTCAAATCCGAGAGTTGATTAAAAAGCTTCAAAAACTTCTTAACACAGTTCGGAGAACTCTCTGGAGAAATTACAGCGATTCCTAGAATCATTCCGTAAGCAAACCAAATCAAAAAAAAAAATACCAAGAACTTTCAAAAGATATATAAAACTTCTACGAGAACTTCGGAAAACAGTACAAAGAACTTACTGAAAAGAGCTGAAAAAGTTCTCATTTTACGTTCAACATTTTGGACAAAAATTTGAGGTTTGTGGAGAAATTCTGAAATTTGTTTTGAAACATCCGATTTTTTTTTGGATAAGTTTCACCAGTTTCAATTAAAAGTTTCAAAAACTTCTTGGTTTAACTTACAAAACTTCCAGAGTATCTTCCTAGAATCGGCTGGAGTGTAAAATAAAAGTTCAGAAGTAAAGTTGACATCTTGAGAATCGTGTTGTTGGAGAAGTACCTACAATTTGGACTGTAAAATAGAAGTTTAGAAATAGAGTTGACATTTTAATATTCGTGCTGTTGGCGGAGCTCCTATAATTTTCCAGGAATTAAACTTAGCAATTGAAAGTCAGTCGAGTTATTAGTACGAGACACTGAAGAAGTCTGCACATTGTAGACGAAATACGCGTATCTGTCGAAGATAAGCAAAGGTAGTTGGAATTAAATGGAGATTACTAATTTTTCTTCTAATTTATAGTTATTTGAAAGTAATTTTCATCTGAACTTGGCATGTGAACAAACCGTCCGTGGGCAGAGCTTGCTACGATCCTGTCCGTGCTTAGACTTACTTCCATTCTATAATACTTGAAGTCACAAGAGTCTTATAATTATGCTCAATCAAATGCTTAGCAGGCTGTTACTATTTCAGGTACGTAAATTAGTGGACAAGAATCATTTCTACTATGTCACACGGTACTATTGCTGGGAAAGATCTTCCGCAAAGTAGTAGCTAAATATTTGTCCTATAAAAATAGCAGTAGTAGAACATATTGACAGTAGGATTTTTTGAACAAGGTTAGTAGATATTGACCGAAGAGATTGCTTTCGCCATTGTAATTTTCATGTAAACTTGGCGTGTAATGGCGTGTACACTGTCATTTTCCTATAAACTATGCGCAATTTTCAAAAGGCTGTTTGATCAAAATTCGCATCCATCTAGTGTACATATCCACAAATAATGTTGAGCCCTTCGAATTTCCACAGCCAACCATTTCAATAATGAATCGTGTCGATACTTTTGAAAACCACTGTGCGCTACAAAGGCTGAAAGCCGTTGTGTTCACATGCTGTCCCGATATGGCAGCAAACGTTGTCCAAGAGGTGCTTCTAAATTAATAGTTACTCATTGCAAGTATTAACTTTAACTCTGTTCAACTGATACAAGGGTACTTTCGGTGAGTGTTAGTTCCATGTGTTGTGAACGGTATGTTCTTCTCCGTAGCTTTGTGCAATGCTTCTAGCGGTCGCAGTCTCGACCTATTTCATGTCACCATAGAACAAACGCGGGTGCATGTAATCGAATTTTAATCCTTTGGTATTCATAATGGTTTTGTCGTTACACACGTTTTTGTGTATGAATTGCTTGTGATATTTAATAATCCTTTCGAAAAACAACAAGAGACAGCCCAACGGAATTGTATACAATGGTGACGTAGGACTATTTAGTTATGTGTTATCAAGATCAGAGATCAAATTTGTTATTATTATTAATAATCATTTATTTGTACAGGCTCAATCGAATCAACTTTACAGAGCCAAGTTATCATATTTGTATACATCAGGTATCTTAAAACTAAAGTTAGAGGGAAAGAGCCGATTACTCGCGGCCGTCTCGAGGTTAATAGGAATAACAATTTAACGGATAGGAAGATGGGTGGGAATTTAAAGTATACACAACACATTAACTTTATATCCCTAATTGTCAAAAAACTTAAAACTATACAACTTTTGGTTTCCTTTGAATTTGAACATTTTTGAAAGCGAAAAAAACACACAAACACAGAAAAAAAACTTATAATAAACATACAGGTTAAACTAACTACAATCTAAGGCTAATGTTAGTCAAAAACACATAAATGAGTTTCATGTACTCCAGATCACGTACAGCCAAAATATCCCTAACTGGAACATTAGGTTGTTTACCTCGAGCCCGAAGGGTATCATAAAGCTCAGATCTGACTCCAGGATGCTCAGCACATGACCAAACAATGTGATCTGCGTCTTGGTAACCTTGTCCACATTCACAGAGATTGCTGTCGCTCAGCCAAACACGGTATAAATGAGCGTTCAAAGAATGATGATTGGACATGAGGCGAGACATGACACGAATGAAGTCTCGACCCACATCCATCCTCCTAAACCAAGGTTTCTTCGACACCTTTGGGATGATAGAATATTGCCATCGCCCCAAATCTCCTTTACTCCATTTATACTGCCAGCTGACGAGTGACTGTTGACGAAAAATAGTAAAAATTCGTTGAAGGCGATTTGTCGATCACAAATATCGCCCTCCATAGCGCCCACCTTTGCAAGCGAGTCCGCTTTCTCATTGCCCGGAATTGAACAGTGAGATGGGACCCATACAAAGGTGATGATAAAATAACGCGAAGATAAAGCACTTAGAAGCTCCTGTATTTTCATGAGAAAATACGAGGAGTGCTTTACCGGCCTCAAGGAGCGAATAGCCTCTATAGAACTGAGACTATCCGTGAAAATGAAGTACTGATCCGGTGTTAATGAGGCAACAATTTCTAGCGTAAAATGTAATTGCCGCTAATTCAGCGACATATACGGAACAAGGAGCTTGAAGTTTACGGTTGGCGCTATAAATTTCGTTAAATATACCAAAGCCTGCTGACTCCTCTATCAAAGATCCGTCAGTGAAGAACGATTTAGTGGAATCAACTTGGCCAAACTTTGCAGCAAATATCACAGGAGCAATCATAGGACGATGATGCTCTGGGATTCCACGAAGCTCCTGCTTCATGGATAAATCAAAATGAACCGAATTGTCGAAATCGGAGAAGCAAACACGATTGGAAATGTTCGGCGAAGGGCTGACATCCTGTGATATGTACAAATGGTACAAGGTCATGAAGCGGGTTTGAGGGTTCAACTCAAGGAGCTTCTCAAAATTTTCGATCACCTGGGGGTTCGTAACTTCACACCTGGTGAGGAGCCGGAGAGATAATTCTGAAAACCGATCCGAGAGTGGCAACATGCCAGCCAGCACTTCAAGACTCATGGTGTGAGTCGAGTGCATGCAACCTAACGCGATACGAAGACACCGATACTGAATACGTTCCAGTTTAATGAAGTGCGACCGAGCCGCTGACTGAAAACAAAAACTACCGTATTCCATAACCGACAAAATCGTTGTCCGGTACAACGTTAGAAGATCTTGTGAATGAGCTCCCCACCAGGTTCCGGTAATTGTGCAGAAAAAGTTGATCCTTGGCTGGCACTTTCGCTTCACATACTCAATATGGGATCTCCAGGTGCACTTTGAATCGAACCAGACCCCAAGATATTTAAATGACATAGAATGAGTTATCGGCTTACCCCAAATTTGAAGCTTCGGTTGTGCTGGGTTATGCTTCCTAGAAAAAACTACCAACTCAGTTTTCTCCGTAGAGAATTCGATACCTAGCTCTAGAGCCCAAGTAGACAAATTGTCCAAGGTATCCTGTAAGGGTCCTTGCAGATCGACCCCATTGGGTCCCGTGACAGACACTACGCCGTCATCTGCAAGTTGTCTCAACGTACAGTTGTCACTTAGACAACCGTCGATGTCTTTGACATAAAAATTATACAAAAGGGGGCTTAAACATGATCCCTGGGGGAGACCCATGTAGCTAAATCGTGAAGCTGTAGAGGTTCCATGAGAGAAGCTCATATGTTTCTCTGACAGCAAATTGTACAAAAAATTATTCATTAATGGTGAAAAGCCACAAGCGTGGAGTTTATCTGAAAGAACTTCAACAGATACTGAATCAAAAGCCCCCTTTATGTCCAAGAATACAGAAGCCATTTGCTCTTTTTTAGCAAAAGCGAGCTGAATATCTGTGGAAAGCAACGCGAGACAGTCGTTCGTTCCCTTACCCCTACGGAAACCATATTGAGTATCTGAAAGCAGGTTGTTCGTCTCAACCCATTTGTCCAGACGGAAGAGGATCATTTTCTCCAACAACTTTCGGATACAAGATAACATCGCGATGGGTCGATAGGAGTTGTGGTCGGACGCGGGCTTACCAGGTTTTTGAATGGCAATAACTCTCACCCGTCTCCAATCATCCGGTACAATGTTGAGTTCCAGAAACTGATTAAACAAGTTCAACACGCGCCTCTTTGCGACGTCTGGGAGGTTCTTAAGCAAGTTGAACTTTATCCTATCAGCCCCTGGAGCCGTATTGCCACACGAAAGGAGTGCGAGAGAGAACTCTACCATTGAAAAAGGTTGGCTGATCTCATCTATCGAATTCGTGGTTTCACGAGGAATGATCCGTGCCGGCACAGAATCTGGACAAACTTTTCGCGCGAACTTGAGGATCCATTGGTCCGAGTACTCCTCGCTCTCGTTGTTCGTAGTTCGGTTACGCAACCTTCGCGCCGTGTTCCAAAGAGTACTCATCGACGTTTCGCGCGATAGCCCGTTCACGAATGTTCGCCAATAACCGCGTTTCTTGGCCTTGATGAGGCTCTTAAGTTCGCGTTCGAGAGCCGTGTATACTTCGAAGTGCTCAGGTGTTCCAAGTCTACGGAAAACTTTAAACGCGTCGGACTTTTTACGGTAGATCAAATTTGTTGCTCTTATTTGTTTCGCTATGTAGAGACCGTTTAACTTTCTGAGCCGCGTTTGAAATCGTACACAAAATTTAAGGTATGTGACGAAAGGAATTTTGAAACTTTTTAGGCTAGCTCTGACTATCAATTGACGATAATTTGGAACGGTTATGTAAGATAAATTCCAATCAAACAAGTTCTTAAGCTGGACGGCCTGCAATAGCAAATTATCAGCACACAATTGAAATCAATTATCTGCTAATGAATGGTAACTGCTCATGCTTATGCTGCTGGTTAATGCTTTTTCGGCACACATTAGCGATGATGTGAACCCGGAAGGCTCATACCGTACATATCTGAAGATGTCTGCCATCTGGATCACACATAAGAGAACGTCCATTAATTATGTCTCGCAAAAGTGACTTTTTCCAACATAATCTCAAACAGCGAAGTTCATAGGGTTCAAGACGCCGGCCACTTCGAGCTTGAAAGTAACCCTGGAAAATGTTCCGCAGTCCAGAGTTGGGTTTTCTTCACTTTGTTAGACGGCGCCGAGTTCTGTTGGAAATCCCAATCTCTAGACCCAAAACGATTAAATGCCCACGGTTTGAGGACGTTCTGTAGAACTATTTCCCGATACTTATTTTGGTTGATCTTCACTCCTTCAGGGACAAAAGCCAGCGGAGTCCAACCATCACGGATGATTTCGTCCCAAACCATAACCGATGCTGGTTTCTGTCGCTTGGCGGCCGCCAGCATGTCGGCACGGGTTCGTAATTCACGCTCTGCTTATTTATGATCTGCTACACAGTGAAGAGTTTCTCGTCGGTAAACACGATAGTTTACCAACCTTCCTTCTACGGTCCTCTTCAGCAGCGCCTTCGCTCTTTTACCCGTTCTTATTTCTTTCTCACCGAAAGGTCATGGACCTTCTGGATCTTGTAGGGCTTTTTTCTACCTTTCAGGATCCGACGGAGACTTTGATCCGATCCTATGCCAAATTTAGTGGCACTACATCGAGGATTTCTCTTAAGGTGCCTCTTGATGATCATCACCATAGCAGGTGTCACCACAGTAGCTCGACGCCATCCATTATACAGTTTTTTTGGTCCCTCCGGTATCCAGGTATCTTTCGATTGTACAGTGTACAGAACCGTACATTGGATAGCTCCCGACCTACCTCCTTCTGCCGGTTTCCTGCTCGGAACAAGGCAACCACAGCACTATGTTTCTGTTAGAGATCCCATATTCTGGATAACACTCGATTACAGAAGTAACACATATATCCACTGGCAGCCAAGACACAATATTAACAAAAAGAGGAGGGGTCGTCCAATACAGTTTCGCGTGCAACGTAATAATCGGTCTTGAAGTAATGACGCAGACCTCAAAGCATCTTGCTATGAGTTTTCAGGTTGGTCACCACTGGTTGCTGTCGATCTGCTAAATTTGGAAGACGTCTTTATAGCTTACTTACTACTTCTTAGCATTTCAAGCGTATTGCTTTCGCAAATAGCTTAATGCTTGTTCTCAACATGGTGTTTCGAATGCATTTCTACAGTTAATAATTGAGAGCTTTTGATGAAATTTAGTTTAATTGTGTGGCAAGTACAATCCTACCCTATACCCAGGGAGTCGAGAAATTTTCCTTAACGAAAAATTCCTAGACTAGACCAGGAATCGAACCCAGTCGAATCCAGCATGGTGTTGCTTTATAGCCATGCCTTTACCGACTGAGCTAAGGGAGGGCGTCTGCATTGAGTTATCTCATGTTATAATAAACCGCCCTCTATATCACAAAACATTGCGATTGGGTAAGCGGATTAGAGATAATGAAGTCTCTCCCAATTGGTGCTAAACCAATGAGCTTGGACATCAATAGAGGCATAATGTTGCCAGAAGGCTCGAGTACAAGAGTTTGCTCGAGCATGCGCTGTAAACGGTTGTGTTGATGCTTTATTGTGCACTATTTTGTTATTGGACATGGCGATTGTCGTATTGTTTCGGTTATCTATTGTTCGGTCGTGCGAGTGTTCGTGTGAGCACAGTAGCATGGGCAAAATAAAGCTAGTAGTAGGCTTTGAATTATTCTACTACTTATATAAGCCCATCCGGAAATATACTTTCCCTTTTCCTTCTGATTAAATTGGTGCTCAATAGCATAGATACCATTGAAAAAAGTTGGATTTGGTTTTTGAGATGTGCTAAGTCATCCAAAACCGGTGTTATCCGGAATAGTACCGTCTGATGTTGTTTACGATGAACAGTAAGAGAAGTTGTTGTCTTTGACACGTTGGTTGGCTGGAGTCCTTCAGTTTTTCCGGGATGAAGCAGCTGATGATGTCGTTCCTAACATCCGCTTTCTCCACAGGTACTCGCTTTACAAGGGAACATTCCGTGGGAACCTAAGCAACGACGGCACCGAAAACGCTCCTGTGCGGTTTTCCAACGGTCGCTGAGACTCTTCTTGCGAAAGGCATGACAATCCTTTACCTTGTGTCTATTCTTCTGGGGCTTTGGGCTGTTTTTCTGACGTTCGATACTGTTGAGACTGTCTAACTTCCCTCTCAGTAGCGTGTGCATTAACGTACATGTTGTCTGGTTCGCGACTGAATGTCACATCACTAGTGGCTGTCATCAGTTGTTCCATATAAGACCCAATTGTGGTGAGATCGATGATTGCACGTTGATGCTTGAAAAGAGACCAATTCAACTTCTGTGTAGGGTAGATTATTAACAAACTCCTGAAGCAGTAATGGGCTCGATAGATGGTCGTTGAGTTCCCCGACTTGGAGATGGCAACATAGATTTTTGCATGACAACCTGAACTGATTAGTGTCTCTAGATGTTCTGGCTTGGGAAACGGTGTTGAACGTACATTGGACAACAAAGAGTTGATTATTAGCTCTGGTCGTCCATAAAGCATCCTCAACGTATCGATAATTAATTGAACTGACGATGGATGCATCAGATAACTTCGAACTGCTTCAAAAGCATTTCCCTTCAGACAACGTTGCAGTCGGATAAGGTTTTCACCTTGGAAATATCCACACATCTTGATTGAATTCTGAAAGCAGCTCAGAAACAACGGCCACTTGACGGGATCTCCCGAGAAAGCTGGCAGCTCTCTGGGCACGACGTGTCTGGCAGTAAGTTGTTGTGAGTTAGGACCACCAAATAACTGCCGCGATGTGATTTCGAGGGGCGCTGCAATGAAGGCAGAGGTAGGAACCGTCGACGACATAACTGGGGACATATGGGATGCCACTGTAAAGGGTGATACGGTCAAAGTTTGGTCAAGGGAAAACGCGTGTAAATCGGTGAAATCATTTATTTAAAAAATCAAATTAAATTTCTTTTTCAAGTTCAATTAGTATAAAATTCAGGAAAAATATTCAGTTAGGCTTCCGCTTTTCCAAATCCGAATTGCCGGGCCTTACGCTTGACCCCTGCCATCAGATTTTGTACAGCCACCTTGTCCACCTTCTTCGCCGCAGAAAGCCAGTTTGCCTTGAACTGCTGCTCGTCCTTAGCAGTTTTTTTTGTCTTCTTTAGGTTCCGCTTGACAATAGCCCAGTATTTTTCAATTGGGCGGAGCTCTGGCGTGTTGGGAGGGTTCTTGTCCTTGGGAACCACCTGCACGTTGTTGGCGGCGTACCACTCCATGGCCTTTTTACCGTAATGGCAAGATGCCAAATCCGGCCAAAACAGTACGGAACAACCGTGTTTCTTCAGGAAAGGCAGCAGACGTTTATTCAAACACTCTTTCACGTAAATTTCTTGGTTGACAGTCCCGGAAGCTATGAAAATGCTGCTTTTCAAGCCACAGGTACAGATGGCTTGCCAAACCAGATATTTCTTTGCGAACTTTGACAGTTTCGTGTGCTTGAAAATACCTGCTACCTTTCCCTTCCTTTTGCCGTATAAAACTCCTGTCCCGGAAGCTGCTTGTAGTCGGCTTTGACGTAGGTTTCGTCGTCCATTACCACGCAGTCAAACTTCGTCAGCATCGTCGTATACAGCCTCCGGGATCGCGCTTTGGCCGTCGTATTTTGTTTATCATCGCGATTTGGAGTCACTACCTTCTTGTAAGTCGATAGTCCGGCTCGTTTTTTGGCTCGATGCACGGTTGTAGACGATACACCCAGCTTATTTGCGGCATCTCGGAGAGATAGGTTAGGTTTCGCTTGAAACTACCGGCAACTCTCTTTGTCGTCTCAGCGGCTTCCGGTTTTCGATTTCCCCCGATCCAGACTTCCTGGCTGTCGACAAACGTTCCCCAAACATTTTAATTACATTTGTAACGGTTGATTTGGCAACTTTTAGCGATTTTGCCAACTTTGCGTGCGAGTAGCTCGGATTTTCGCGATGCGCGAGCAAAATTTTGATACGCTGCTCTGCTTGCTTGGACGGCATTTTGACAACTGAAGAGTGAATTCCAAAATCAAAATAGGAGCAACATTCTACACACACACCTTCAAAATGAGGGGTGTTCAGGTTTTTTAAATGCAAAATTGAAAGAAATACGTCAAGTTGATATTGACCAAATTTTGACCATATCGCCCTTTAAGCACTGAGGGCGGAGTTGACTGGGCCAAAGGTGGATGCACCGAAAAAAATGGCATAACAAATGGGGAGGAATAAGCATGGTCCGTAGTATCGTTTGTATAAAAATAAATGATTTTTTTCGGATGGTGGTAAAATAAAGGCCAAGACAGATAATTGCTTTTGATAAATTTCCCATGAAAGGTAATTACTTGCAAAAAAATTCTACGCCCTTGCGAGCGAATTTCCGGCAGTTAACCGAAACATTCGCCATGGCGGATGAAAACATGCGTGAAGGTATGTTTTTGAGTTCTTCTTCGTTTTGTTTATCAATTCGTCGTCAGTTTTCGCTACAAAATTGTTGGAGTAGATCTTACGCTTCAGGTTGGCCCAGACATTTTCGGGACGCAGCTGGGGGACGTTGGGCGGGTTTGTCGACTTGAGTACCACAACGATATTCAGCCGCTCCATCTCCTCCAACTCCTTATGGTGTTTCTTGACGATCGACGCAAATTCCGGCAGCCATTTCGTACTATAAATTTCCCCGTTCACAGCCTGTCCGGAGCGATAGAAAAACGGCTTTGAGTCAGCCACAGCAGCACCTTCTTGGGGAATTTGGTGTGTGAAATTAACTTCACCTCGGAGCTCACTTCCTTCGTAGGGAAGGTAAAATACGAAGTGGCCTGCCAGTCGTTGCCATCCAGGGTGAGATAGGTCTCGTCGTCCATCACCTCCGCCATGTCGCGATTCACCGGGAAAATCGAGTTGACCATCTTATTCAGCCGCTGCCACTGCGTCATTGCCAGCAGCTCCGAAACCAGTGGACGCAACTTCCGCTTCCTGTCATGTATGTTCATGTTCACCACGTACTTTTCCACTGTTTGGCCGGATGAATCGATCTCCCGGCCAAGTGCACGTAGCGATGTAGTCACTTTTCCCTCAGTCTTCCTTCTCAGCATTCCTTGGAGCTTCTTGTCGCTCAGGGTCGTCGGCCTTCCGGAACCGGGCTTTCTTTCAATGCTCTGATTGTTGTCAAATAGTGCCAAGATGTTGTAGATGTCAGAACGGGCGTATCCGGCGTCCACAAAGTGCCGCACGATCTGAACGGAGTTGCTTTACTGTTTTTGCCATCACGGTTAGAGTTCGACTGATAGAGATGTCAAATTTTGTCTGGTTACTCATGAGTTACGTCATGAGTTATGATTGATGCTGCATAGGTAGTTTCGTCAGTGCGGGTGAAGGTAAACCCATGAAAAACCGGCAATTTTCGTCCAATATTTTTAATGCAAACGTTACGAGGGGGTGTTTAATTAGTCATATCAGTTGGTCCTATGGGTGGCAACGAAACCCTTAAAGCCGTTGTATTTTTTATGGTATTGGAGCACGATTGACCTACCCAAGAGGTCCACCAACTGTCCAATTGTCGTGGTACATCTTTTCAGTGGCAACTCATTTGTCCAATCACGCGTTGGCGTTGACAACAACCAGAGCATGCCTTTCGGACGTTGTCCTCCGACATTGACTGCCATGTGCGTGTTATGGTTGACTTCAGGGTTTTCACACAAGGGTGTGATGATTTGCAGGCTCATGCTTCAACATATGCCCGAATCGAATAATCCAACGGATTAAGATCTGGACTGCTAGGGGGCCACAAATCCTTCGGCCAAAACTTCATGTTATCGTTCAACCATTGCTGGGTTCGATTGGACGTGTGACACAGCGCTCCATCCTGCTGTAGGACAACGTTTTGATCCTCGGAGAAGTTGGCCTTCGTCCAGGGAAGCACTTGGTCCTTTAAAATACCGATATGCACTTCGGTATTAATTTTAACTCCAGCACCAATGAAAACAGGCGGCATTTTCAAACCGTTGGACGCCACCAAGCCAAACATCATGACACCAGCCGGAGTTTGGTTTGAAATTTGAATTTCACTTTTTCCGGAACGTTCTCCATTTTCTGCGGTGAAATGAACCAGTCCATGCGGCTGTTGGCCACAGCATTGATGCTGAAAAAGCTTTTCGTCGGAGAGCGGTATTACCATTTTTCCTTCTTCAACAAGGAAAGCAACTCTTTGGAACGAGTCACTGTAGTTACTTGACCGGGTCGGTCAATCAGGTGGCGTTTGGCTCTGGATCTAGAAGATGCATGCTAGTCTTCTTTGATGATTCTTCGCATGGATTTCTCCGAAATATTGGCTTCCTTTGCAAGTTTTCTTATGGAACGCACCGGGTTGCGAGCAATTTTTGCACGGACCGATTTGATCACGTTCGGCGTGCGTGCAAAGCGCGGACGTCTGCTGCTTCCTGTAGGGACCATCCTGCAGGGACTTTTTTATGCGGTAAACTGTAGCCAAACGGCACCCTACCATCTTGGCAATCTCTTTCGGCTTCTTCGATCAACAAACTGGTGATCACTTCTTTCGCGAACATTTTGACGAATTTGCAATAAAACAAATAGAATGTTTGGATGCAGTACTTGAAAGTAAACATAAACAAATACACTTTCGATGGAAATTAGTCACTAGCTACACGAATTAACTTAATACACAACCCGTCGGATGAACATTTTCGCATTATTTTCTGCAGCACCCTGTATCCACTGATGAGAAACTGTTAATCATAAATGTGCTATTTTTACCCAAAGGAGGCTAACGTTGCTTGATGGGTATTATTTTTTTATCTAATAATGAGTAAACCCACCAAGTCTGAAATAGATGCAACTGTACCCATTATTGAGTACTTTTCAGTTATAGTGTAGACGACATATAAGCCAGAAACAATAGTTTCCGTTGGCAGGTGTTACGAGAGATTTTTATAACCTTGAAATATCCCACCAACCTTGGACTGAGGATGGATTCGTACATACCACTACACTGCTGGTGTAGATTTTGCAACCATGTTGTGCCTCTCTTCTGCACAACTGCCTAAAGGATAGAATTCGGAGTGAAAAGCTCTTCCTTCTTTCACATGGTTCAAATTATGAGTATGTGTAAAAACGGTTGCCTCACCATGAGTAAAACAGTTCCAAAGTTGGAAAGCTCTAGACTCACATGCAACTCAGGAACGTAGCGAGGACATCCCCTCTTTTTTTAGTTCACTGCGCACAAAGGAACATTTACTAACATGGAAAATTCAACTAACAAAGTTACCCCCCCCCCCCCCTTCCTATATCTCCACTGCAATGCTATAAATGCGAGGTCTGAATTGCACCGATATGGAAGTTGGCAAAGAAAGCGAGTGAATTGTTTGAGCTTATGGATGAGACTGCACATGTAAAAAGGTTTATAGGAATACCCCGTCGTAATTTATGGCCTTGCATAATGCCCAGATACCTTGACTCTTCTTCTGTTCTTGCCCCGGCTCTGAACTACCGCACACACACACACATAATCTTCTTTATACTGTTATGTTGGTGGAGGATATAGTGAAAAGAAAACGGTATGCTTTGTAATTTATGAATACAGGAGGACTAATTTACTGACCTAAATAACCGACGACGGGAGAATGCACTATTCACTATGCGATTTTCTGCTAGGAATAAATCTCACCATTCCGGGAAGAACTCAGAAAATCACACTCAATTTTCCTCTAGCAGTATGAAAACCACGCTTGTCACTATCAATAAAAAGAGGCTAAACTCACTTCTAAACATTATTTCTAGACAAAATTGTCAAAAGGTCGCAAGTAACAATTGCAAACAATGACTTAAAACGTAAATTTCCTGGAAATTCTAGCTTGCTAACATCTACATCCACTACCGACGGGAAGGTAATAACTCTCTGTATCTGTTGCTGGTACTATTTAGTTTATGGGAGCAAGCAGATCCCCGAAAAAGACGCTAGATGTCACTGTTTACAGATACTCGACCTTTTGACTATTTTCTCTAGATTTTCTCTATTGACAGTGGCATGCAAGGTGCGGATTTCAATTTTCACGTCAACGACAATCCGGGGGCAATGTCCTTCTCTTTCAAGTATTCTGTACGCCAAACCAAGCCGGGCGAATTTGCTTTGCATGGTGGACCTGAGAGGTTGCTTGCTGCACAAACAGAACACTTGACATCGCCACTCGTTTCGAAGAAGAGATGCTTTCTGTTAATTAATTAGTGACTCTTCGGTGCATTTTCCTTCTTTGAAGTTTTTTTTTCTGAGCAGCAAGAACGGTTGCAACTGTCAGTGACCTGCGATAAACAACGACGGTGAGCGATCTTCAGAGTATAATGAATTCAGATGGAAGATGCAAATTGGGTCGGGACAAGTTTGGCATAATTGGACAAGATTAGAGGTATTATGTGATTTTTATGCACTAGGAGTTTGTGATAGCCCACTTTGAATGGGTACGGGTTTAGAGATAAAACAATGCAGGAAATATATGAATAAATATGAAATATGATATGAAGAAAAACAGAAAAGCACGAAACCTCAACAAGATTATTAAGATCAAAACTTTTGAAAATTACTTGTGACACACATTCAGTTTCCATCATTCAGTTTCGGCACATGTTGTCCTGCTCAGCGCTTGATACAGTATGTTGAACATTCAGATGTATATGCTTACTACAGGGTTTTTGTAGATATTGAAGCTACATTCGTCCTTAACTAGCATTTTCCTGTCCAACTTCTTTGAATTTCTTTGATTCAAAATATCTCAAATGAACAATATCATAAATTCCATTTTAATTTTGCTGAAAAGCTAGGACGATCAGAGCAACAATATAAGTTTAGAAGGCAAGCCTTAAAGGTGTTCCGATCAAAATTTGGACAAACAGTAATGTGTGTAAGTCAATCAAAGATTTTGTATAGTCTCCTTGTCCGAACAACGCCGCAGAACGCCAGTTGGCCTTGAACTGTTTCTCGCTCACAACAGTTTTTTAAATCTTCTTAAGGTTCCGCTTGACGATGGCCCAATAATGTTCGATTGTGCGGAGCTCTGGGGTGTTGGGAGGGTTTTTGTCCTATGGCACCACTTGAACGTTGTTGGCAGCATACCACTCCATGGCCTTTTTTCCGTAATGGCAAGATGCTAAATCCGGCCAAAATAGAACGGAACGATAGTGTCGCTTCGGGAAAGGCAGTAGACGTTTTTGTAGGCACTCGCTCAGATAAATTTCCTGGTTGACGGTTCCGGTCGCAATGTAAACGTTGCTCTTCAAGCCACAGGTAAAGATGGCCTGCCACACCAAATATTTCTTCGCAAACTTTGACAGCTTGATATGCTTGAAAATATTTGCCACCTTTTCTAGTCCGGTTGCCGTATAAAATTCCTGTCCAGGAAGCTTTTCAAAGTCTGCCTTGATGTAAGTTTCATCGTCCTGTACCACGCAAACAAACTTCGTCAGTTATGCCGTGTACAATTTTCGCGATCGTGCTTTGGCCGACGTGTTTTGTTTATCGTTGCGATTTGGAGTCACCGTTTTCTTGTAAGTCGACCGTCCAGCTTGTTTTGTAGCTCTATCCACGATTCAAGACGTCAGGCCCAGCTTCTTTGCGACATCACGGACGAAGAGGTATTGGTTCCGCTCGAAACAGAGGGCTACTCTTTTTTTCGTCACTGTAGCCTCCGGCTGTCGATTTCCCACAGCTCCAGCTTTCCTGGCTGTCGACAAACGTTCAACGAACACTTTTAATACGTTGGTAACAGTTGATTTAACCACATTCAACCATTCCGCCAACTTGGCGTGAGAGTAATTTGGATTTTCGCCATGCACGTGCAACATTTTTGCGTTGCTTCTCTTCCTTCGAAGACATTTTGATAACTGAAGTAGTAATCTCAAAATCAAAATAGAGGCCTGATGCTACGCGCACACATCTTCAAAATGAAGGATGTGCAAAATTTTCTAATGCACGATGAAAGGAAATTTGTCAAGCTTAAGTCGACCAAATTTTGATCGAAACACCCTTAATTAATGAAAAATAAATTGTTAGTGTTTTAAACTATTTCCAATAGTTCCTCCATCATAACTTTCAGAAGACTAATGCGTTGCAATTTTGCAACTAAAAGAGCTTCAAAACATTGATAAAGCTTACAATGTAACTTGAGCTTTTTTTATTTAAGAAAAAAAGTTGTGATTAGTTAAGAGATGAGAAAATGTGCGTGGCAGGAACAAAACAGAAAAATAAAATGTGTTCCCCAGTCTGACGTTGTAATGTTTAACCTTTTCTTGAGCCATTTAATGATGTTTAGCCGAAAAATAAAAGAAAACGATTAAGATATTACGTTTGATAATGCACTCTCCCCGACAATACATTTCCAGAACGACATGGAGAGCTATTCTGCGAAACATCATGCCGGCTGCGAGGTCAGTATCTGGTAGACTTGCTACCGTAAAATGGGGTAGCATTGATCACTTTCTCCGATATTGCTTTTCATTGCTTTTCATCTGTTGGGAAGATCTTCGCTTTTTCTTATTTTTGAAACTAGTCCAAATTATGCTTTTGTCAATTTGTGTTTCGTTTCCGTTACATCGAGTGTTTTCTTTATTTATGTGAAAATGAATGTTGTGTTCTTTTTTGGATCTGTACCCAGGTAATCATTGAGCAGTCCCAAAACGTCTTTAAGGCAGCCTATCAAGCAATTAACTCACCTTAAATGCACCATAAATTCCGCTTTTGGCCCAATATACGGCTGTTTTACTGCAATGCTATGATAATGCTGCATCAATGCTATTTTGCATTCGAAATGCTTATCACAGGCATTTTAATAGCATTCTTATTACAAGCATTTGAATAGCATTTGAAATCCAACTTTATAACAGGTAGTATTCGTGATGCTGATATAATGCTAATATAGTGCTTGTAACATCTGATATGCAGATTTAGGGTTGATTCACTGCATTTGCCAATGCTTATTTATTATCTGGGTAGTGAGCCTTCTGGTCGAATGGCAGACATTTCTTGATATTGCGGTTGTTGCTCATAGTTTTTGAACCAAGGACTTTTTGATCACTGGGCTATGTTCACGAAAATTTGAAGTTGAAACTAAAGGCATTCTAAGTTAAAAAAAAAACAATTAGCTGATTATTGATTCTTTATTTAACTACTGTTAACGACCGAAATAAAACCTCGTACACGATAGGTGCTACGTTCTGGAAAGCAATGATGATTCTGATAATGTAGCCTAGAACGTTGCTTTTGTACAGTTGGGTTGGGAAATATAAAAAATTATGACAGAAAATGAAAATGAAAGAACACTGTGTGAATAGACCTATATAAAACTAAGGTGTAAATTTCCAGTCTCAATCTCACTTTTAGTTTCCAATGGTGGCATCGGGCAGGGTAGAAATAGAATAAGATCGCACCTGGGGTGGAATTCTAGAACACCACAGAGTGAGGAATCGCTGGTCAATAATCCAAAATACGAAATTCACGTTGTCGTCTTTTAATATTTTTCCTACAACTAAAAACTATTGAAATAATTAACTTCTTGACCTGAATTTGAATTCTCAACGATCAGAGGTACACGTTGTTAGTAGGAAAATAAGGAGCGTCATGAAATATGCTTAGGTTTTGAGTGTGAATAACACAGTCATTTCACGACTGATTTTAAAAAATTTTGTATCATTCGATCGGAAAAATTTCTACGCTTCGATTTCAATAATTAAAACTATTGGTTTTTAACATTAAACTATTGAAATTTATTTTCCGCAATTATTAGGGTATGTCTTATAAAGCCAATTTTCAGATTAAACATACGAAATGCACAGTACTTTCCTATCACAGACTTTACATTTGAGTAAGGAACGTCTCATATGTAGCAGTGCACGATTTAAAACGGGGACACCTTCAGATTTTCTCTTTCATCATTCCAGTTCGATCAAGCGACACGTATGAACGTGTTTTTCGCTCTCTCTCAGTAAAAGTTTTTTCCCCCGTTTTTCCCCCTCGCCCGCTTTCTCGCGATTGCGTGTTCGGTTCACGATCCATCGCCTGCGCTTGCTCATCTTTTAGTGGTGGCAAAGCAGAAAAAAGTGCTTCAGGTTCGGAAACATTTCCCGCTCGACCTATTGCTGTGGCAATGGGTCGGAAAAATCGACTAACGGCGACATCCGCTCCCCGAATCATTACCGCAACCGGGCAGCTCCAAGCGGCTGCGCTATGATGACGCCGATCCAGTGGATCCTAACGCTCGTCTTCTAGCAAGCAACAATTCACAGTGCTTCCGGTACAGGAGGTGCCAAAGTAACTGAAGGTCCCCCCGCTCTTCACCACGTCAAAAGACATTGCTGCACTCAGGACCGAGCTTACAGCTATCCAAATCCATCCGCTGTACAAGCTGTGCAGTAAGGGCATCAAAGTGATGTGCTCGACGGAAGCTTACTACCGTGCTGTCGGCACTCACCTGTTCGCCAAGCAACACGAGTTCTACACTCACGACGCGCCCGGAAGCGAGGCAATGAAAGTGATTCTGCGTGGCCTTCCAGAACTCACTCCGGAGTCAATCTTCGCTGAGCTGCAAGCGGCGGCACTGAAGCCTCAGAAGGTGTTTCCCATCAGGCGCCAGCAACATGGAAACAACCGGGACCAACTCTATCTGGTCCATCTTGTGAAGGGATCCGTCACGATGGCGGAACTGATGAAAACACGGGCCCTTTTCAACATCATCGTCGAGTGGGACCGGTATCGTCCGAGACAGCACGACGTGACGCAATGTGGCAACTGCCTTGCGTTCGGCCACGGAACTCGTAACTGCCTCATGATACCGCGTTGTGGCAAGTGTGCCGGAGTCCACAGTATTGTGCCCCGATGGAAGCAGGTGCGCTAATGTAGTGCGCAAACCATGAGGGCAGCAATCGAGCCTGCCCAAAACGTGCTGAATTTTTGGCGATGCGCAAGAAGTCATCCACCAAATCTCGGCCTGGCCACGCCGTCCGCCACCTCCGATGAATGAGGAGAATTTCCCGTCGCTTCGGTATCAAGCGCCAAACATACCGCCGATCCCATTAAATCACCGCCAAGCAAACCGCCCATTAGCTTCCGTTCATCATCGTTCCGCGGCAGCCGCCGCCGACCCAACCCGACTCCTCCTCCATGCTGGGGCAATCCGAGTCGCAGTACCTCCACGCAACCACCCGTCGATGGACAGCTCTACGACTCGGAGCAAATGGTGGAGTTCATCCAAGATCTCTATAGCCAATTACGTTCCTGCCGCTCCAAGGAGGAACAGCTCATAGCCGCCACGTCCGTGACGATAAAATTTATTTTCAAACATGGACCGTAAACGCGCCATCAGCATCCTCAACTGGAATGCTTGTTCCATCCGGAACAAAACTATTGAGCTTCCTTAACAGGAAGGCCATCGACATCGCCATCGTCACCGAGACACACCACAAACCGGATATCAGCATCTTCATCCCAGGATACCGGATTCTGCGACTTGATCGTAGCGGCTCTTGTGGAGGAGGAGTTGCAATTGCCCTGCACTACATCATCAACTGCCATCTGCTTCCGAGCTTCCAGCTGCAGTCAATCGAAGCTTTCGGAGTCGAGGTCAAAACTACCGTCGGCCTTATCACCATTATCACGGCCTATTGTCCCAAGCAAGCCAGTACCAACAACAGAACAACAACGGCCCTACGAAACGACATCCGTAAGCTAACTCGGAGGCAGGGGCAGTTCATCATCGCCGGTGACATGAATGCGAATCACGAAACCTGGGGGAACACCCGGCGGCATTGGAACAGAATTATTCTGCAGGAAGACCTGGAAGAGGGACATTACACCGTCCTGGGCCCAGATACTCCCACCCGGTTGAGCCGATCTGGGGTCCATTCGACAATCGACATCTTCCTCACCAACATGGGGAACAACATCGCCCAGCCGATCGCATACCAGGAGCTCAGCTCGGACCACTATCCGGTGGTGGCCGAAGTTGGCTCCTCGGTCAACCGGCATCGAATCACCAGACGAAACTACCATTGCGCCAGTTGGGAGAGGTTCTGACAACACGTTGACGACAACATCGATTTCTACATGCACCTTGATTCGGTTGATGACATCGAACGGCAGCTGCAGAGCATCGAGCAAGCGATCTCCCAGGCCCGGGAGCAACATGTACCGGTGATAGATCAGGTGAGCAACTCTGTACTCATTGAGAGACCCACTAAAGAACTTATTCAATTGCGCAACGCCATTCGAAGGCAATACCAGCGAACTGGTTTGCCAACACTGAAACGTCACTGTAATCGAGTGACCAAAATTATTAAGGCCAGAATGGTGAACCTTAAGAATAACAATTTTGCCGTCGGAAACTTGATGTGACGACTAGTTTAAAAATTAATATCCGCTGTGAATATATCACTTTATGGCGTCCCAAGAAAACCGGAAAATAGGAATTAATTTTTAATGCGTGAGTTATGGCAACCATCCTTGTCAGGACGATCAAATAAATTTACAATAAAAGAGTTGGAATTTAAGTGAAATTTTCATGATTTAACCATAACAACCGTATTATCAAAAACTGCTATTGAAAAGTTTGAGGGATTTAATCGATAGTGTTATGTTCGATAAAGAATTTTCTTAAGAGCTTATCTGAAAAACGCAAACAATCGCTTTTTCCGCTAATTTCTCGACATTGAGAAATTATTAATCCACCAGGATAATTTCGAAGAAGAAGAAGAGTTTGATTACATATTACACTTCGTGTCACGAGATGCTTACGAAGAAGAAAAAATGGGAGCACGAGGCAGAATAGACTGCAAAAGAAACTTACGGAGGATACAAATAGTGTCAGTGCTAATGCTGGCTCGGGTATCAATTCATAACTAACAGTAACAAATTAAAAGTAACAAAACGCTGTCCTTATTTAAACAGTTTGAGGAGTTGGATTTTTAGAGATATTCGATTATGCATCGACATGTTAACTCACATACTGAAATTAAAACAATTAAATATAAATCAAATATAATAAACTCGCGGTTATATCCTCGATATTACCTACTACTTATTATTAATGTTTTTTATCTTCACTGAAAATTTATTTTCGTAAAGTAGCTTTCACGCGTATCGTAAACATGGATTTTGTACATAGAACAAATGTCTCGTATATTGTATGAAACATTCATAATGCTTTTTATCTGCTAAAATGCTATAATTACACATTTATTTTTGTAAAATGTAAATATACGAAATGAATTTCGCGAAGACCAGCTCATCACTGTTTCTCTTTTATACCGTACTTGTGCGTGATGGTGTTGCTGCTGGTATGGGCGGGAATAATTTATCTATCCCAAAATAAAAATTAGAGCTATAACTTCATGCTCATTCATCAAGTTTATTCTCAAGAGTCAGCATGTCCTAGTGGGATCAACCGCAGATTCAGATTCATCACTTTCCAAAAACTCAGGTTCGAATCCAATGTCAGAAACAATTAAAAAGATGCTCGATAACTCCATGTGTTTGTTTTTTTGTCAATTATATTTTGAGTCGATAAAGTAGATCTGTCAGTCCTCCATGCAACCACCAGAAAGACGTTTCTTTATAATTTGTGACCAATTATTCGTAGCTCTTTGTATTGTTTACGTACAATGTACGAATATTCTTCCTGTGTCAACAAAAGTTTCGTGCTTTAGACAGTGTTTGCCATTAATTACGAATGTATCTTCATAATAAGTACAAATCAGTTTCGTTGCAGAAAACAACGAATGGATTTGTGGGTATTACCTTCGACTTTGTAATACAAACTGAAATTAACTTTCAATGTTTAGTATCCTTACGATAATTTCTACCTCCTTCAGTGTTTGTGCTATAATTAAAATATCATCTGCAAATACTAATATTACCGATCGATTATCATAATCTTCTTCTAACTAATTTACTGTGGGATATTTTGTTTTCACTTTTTCCAACTGATCTTGAATCATGAGTATAAATTAGTATGGTTAGTGACAATGTACATCCTTGTTTTACACCTATCATTTTGGTTATTTCCTTTGTGCATATTTCACCCCATAATAAACATGTTGTTTTGCATTAAGTGCTTGTATTACTCTATTTAGTACGTGTTCTGGTACTGAAAGTTATCTTACATTGTCAAACACTTTTTTTTTTAATCTATCGATGCTACATTTCTTGTATCTCTACCATTCCACCTTTCTGAGAACTTCTCCTGGTATAAAACACTTGATCGTCTGTAGACCCTTTTCCAATGTTTAAGATTTTCGTTGAGCTTTATCGCAGAAAAAAAACGCAACCCAAAACGTTAAATTTAACCCCGTTCTACGGTACCTATCTTCGTCCATCTGTCCACGGTCGTGTTTCTTCCTCCGATAGATCACTTTAAAATCCATCCCCTAATGGGAAGGTCATGCACCGGATGCACTAAGTGTTTCCTCGGCAAATGGAAACTTTTATCTTTGCGCCACTTTTGTAGCTACCACTGCTAGGAAATATGCTGCTGGAGGACAGCAAACGGGAAGCATAAAGTGGTTCACTCCTTTAGCAGTTTTGCAGCGCTCTGTAATCTTGACGACGTCCTTTAGCTACGTTGGGCAGAGAAAAAGTTCATCTCCTGTTTATTAAACTAACCATTTGCCTGGTGCCGCTGCTGTTGCTGCTGCTACCATTTCGCGATTTCTTCTTTATTTTTATGTATTTTTTAGCACTTGAAGCCCCCCTAGCAATGCAAAGATCCGCTCTAAAGACTGTTCTCGAAAAAAATGAGACACAATGATTTGCTTGTACCTTTTTAGCGTGTGGGTAATAATATATGATTGATTGAAACTAGCTAAGAGTGTAATGTTTACGTTGGCTATTACAATTTACATTTAACTGGTTGAGTGATTATCGAGAACGCATCGGAACAAGAGAAAATCCAATAAAAAAAACATGTGTTTTGTCGTGAAAAATCTGATAGATACACCTGGAGATCCATTATTCGACGGTTTTCCGGTAAGTGAGGCCATCCAAGACGACCAAGAAGACCAAGAAGACGATCCGCGATGCGCAGTGATTAAAAGGCGGAAATAGTCAAAAAATAAACTTCCTCATTTCACAATAAATCTACTTTCTAAATTATGTAAAATGTTTTAAATTTCTTTGTCCAAAATTTTATGAAGATTGGATGAAAATTGTGCTCTTCAGAATAACTCTAAGTATGAGTCCTCTATGGTCGTGGTCATTTACTTCCTTATAAAATATATGGAGAACAGGAAAAAACTTTAAACTCAGTTTTCAAATGTGAGCACACATGTGCAAATTCACCACAATAGCCTTATTCTCAAAATATTTTTACCAGATTTCCGGCAATTCGATTTTGATCTTGCACAAACTTGCACATATAAGGTTCCGGGAGGCCAGAGTTCTGGAATGTCTGATTGCTAAATCCATAAATTTTGCACAAGATTACCACGGTTTTACTCTTCTTACAAAGTGTACATATACCGACTTTTGATCCAAGGCCTGGAGGGCAGAGTGTTAAATACAACGAACCCAGCTTGAACTGAACATGCGCGCGTGTGTGTGTGTGTATGTGTGCGTTTCTAGTGAATGTGTGGATCGAAATTTCCAACTCAGTTTCCCCAGCACCTACTGAACCGATTTGAATGAAACAACCACCAAATGAATGGTACTGTGGTCCATGGCGTATTTTATTGAAATCAGTTTACTGGTTTTGGAGATACGCCCGGAAAAGTGGCCAATTTCTGACTTCGATCAAAACCCATCATGCGACACCTCAAATTACATGAAAAAACGAAAATAAGTCCAATGGTGATATTATCAAAAGTCCAGATCCACATTGACAACATCTGGGTTAATGTTCCGGCTACTCCCGTGGCCAGATTCCGGTCTAGATGGACAACCCATCATGAAACACATCGAATAACGTGAGAACTCAAGATGCAATGGTGATGTTATCAAGTTTCCAGGGCTACTATGACCTCATCCGGGTTCGTATTCCAAGTACTTCCAGTAAATAAGAGTTAGATCACACGATACGTAAATAAATTTAGGAACGAGCTCACTGTAGTTACCCCTTTTCTTCTTTCGACTAGTCACTGCATTGTCCTCCGGATCATCCAGAATATCTGAAGAGTTTTGTTTCATTTTCGTTATAGAGTGAAGCAATTTTTACCATACCATATGACAAAGAAGAAATAAAGGTTAATTGGAAAACCAACTGCTTATTCAAGCCCCGAGATACCTAAGGCAAATCGACCTTACGTTCCGGCTCCTTGGAAAAATGCACTTTGCATTTTTGAAGTGATACAGGGTGTAGCAGAAAATAATGCGAAAATTTGTTCTATTTCTTTCAAATCCCATTTTGAAGTAATTCAAGCAATAATATTAACATTTTTGAGTGCAGTTATCTTTATAAAGGCCTTTTAAACATTTTTATTAATAACATCCATTTTTATTAATAACATCCATTTTTATTAATAATTTTTATCAATAACATCCTCGAGCCGACGCCGGAAGCCAGAGCATGCCTTTCGGACGTAGTCCTCCGACATTGACTGACATGTGCGTGTTATGGTTGACTTCAGGATTTTCACACTAGGGTGTGCTGATTTGCAGGCTCGTGCTTCAACCTATGCCCAAATCGAATAATCCAACGGATTAAGATCTGGACTGCTAGGGGACCACAAATCCTTCGGCCAAAACTTCATGTTATCGTTCAACCATTGTTGGGTTAGATTGGACGTGTGACACGGCGCTTCATCCTACTGTAGGACAACGTTTTGGTCCTCGGAGAAGTTGACCTTCACAAAAGTCAACTTGGTCCATTAAAGTACCGATATACACTTCGGTATTGATTTTAACTCCAGCATCAATGAAAACAGGCGGCATTTTCAAACCGTTGGACGCCACCCAGCCAAACATCATGACACCAGCCGGATGTTTGGTTTGAAATTTGAATTTCACTTTTTCCGGAACGTTCTCCATTTTCTGCGGTGAAATGAACCGGTCCGTGCGGCTGTTGGCCACAGCATCGATGCTGAAAAGCTTTTCGTCGGAGAACAGGATTATCGTTTTTTCCTTCTTCAACAAGGAAAGCAATCTCTTGGAACGAGTCACTTGTAGTTCCTTGACCCGGTCCGTAATCAAGTGGCGTTTCTGTCCGGCTTCGGAAGATGCATGCAAGTCTTCTTTGATGATTCTTCGCATGGATTTTTCCGAATTATTGGCTTCCTTTGCAAGTGTTGTTATGGAACGCACCGGGTTGCGAGCAATTTTTGCACGGACCGATTTGATCACGTTCGGCGTGCGTGCAAACCGCGGACGTTCGCTTCCCGGCTTCCGCTGCTTAGGACCATCCTGCAGGAACTATTGTATGCGGTATACTGTTGCCCAATTACACCCTACCACCTTGACAATCTCTTTCGGCTTCTTCAGGGCGAGCAACAAACTGGTTATCACTTCTTTCGACGAATTTGAAATATAACAAATAGAATGTTTGGATGCTGCTCTTGAAAGTAAACATAAAAATATACACTTTCGACTGAAATTAGTCACTAGCTACACGAATTAACCCAATGCTCAAGTATGAACATTTTCGCATTATTTTCTGCCGCACCTTGTAAATCTGAATTATTGTTGTAAGTTCAAATTCAAATTCATTTTGAATACATTGCACCATGTTTTCTGCGTCGCAGAAAGCATGCTGATGAAATCTTTATTTATTATGCAGAAGCTGATATTTTAAACCAGAAAAATGGGATCTTGATTAGCTGAGACGAATGGCAAATAACACTCGGCCCTTCAAGTCTTGGTCAAAGGAAGTCGATTTTCCAAGCTAATTGTATACTCTTCTTTTGTTAGAGGGGTGAAATAGATGAATGCACACATTGGATAAATTAAAACAATCATTATTATGACTTAACGTGATATCGTTTGTTTTTTTTATCGTTTTTATTGAAATTTACATAAAAATTGTAGTCGCCACAAAAATAATAACAACTTGACATTTCTTTAAAAGATCTTGAAAATAAGATTTAATTTTCAATATTCATACATTTTGTTTTACAACAACCCATTATTTTTCATTTTATTGCATCATAAAAAAATTTAATCAATTCAGTGATTCAAAAGTTGTAATTATTCGAAAAATATATATTTTCTAGAATTTCGTTTTTTGGACCACCCTATCTCAAAATGGGTATTCATAATGACAAAATGAAAAATGACAACCATATGTTTTTTGCAAAGGAACAAACTTACCAAGTATGGGGAATATCTACGATCCTCTTCATCTATTTGATATGGAATTGCAGAATTATCAAATTTGGGATGTTCCGGAACCTCCGGAAGACCACTAAATGGCCACTTAGAGCCATTAATTGTTTTCCACATTGCTTTACTTCTTACATTGAATGTACAAATGAGATCCAAAAAAAAACAACGAAATAGAAACCTAGCCAAAATATAGTTACATTAATTGTTATGTTATGTATTCTCCGTGCGAGGAGTAACGATTATGACGTAGAAGGAGATGTTCGCTCATCACCATGAGGCACCAAGAGTGAACAACAATGTTTTTGGCTAGAATGAAAGATGTGAAGAGAAAGGTAAACAGAGTGCACACAATAGATCGCTAAGAATAAACTATACAAGCCACAGTGGTACATGAGCGTCTTTCCATGCGTCAATTTTTGCCTGTTGAAGTGGCGGACTTGTTCCGTCGCTACAACCTACCCCGCAGTGGGATGTTAGGCAAAGATTGACGTCCATGGTTCGAGTACCATTGGATACATGCCCTTTCGCTCAATTTTCAAAAACATCTGTTAATTTTCCTACCTGCCGCACTCTGACGGACCTTTCAACACTTTCTCTTCACATCTTTCATTCTAGCCAAAAACATTGTTGTTCACTCTTGGTGCCTCATGGTGATGAGCGAACATCTCCTTCTACATCAAAATATAGTTGTTTATTCCCAGAAAATTTGAGGAAATCCTATTAAAAAATGAATTTTCGGCGACCATTTTTGTGTGTCTCATTTTTTTTTGAGTACAGTCTTTATTTCTGCATCGCGGACTATTCCTTTTCTTCCCTTTTTTCTCATCCGAATGACCTGTTTGATATCTTGCTCTATTCCGCCTTGGTTGAGGGAAATTGTGCAGCATGAGCTAGCTGACACTGTCTTATGAGGTTTTAGGCCATTTTCCTTTTTAACTATGGATAATGACATCCAAACCATATCCTGATTGATGTTTTATAGTTACTATTGAAAGTTAATTGAAGTCTGATTTCAACCTGTTAGGTTTAACTAATCCATGTTTTCTTCACTTATTGATACATGATTGACGATGGTGAACAAAAATCTGTACTAGGTTATTCCCCATTCCATCTTTAACGACAGATCTCATTCGCACACCATCTCTAATTAGGCAACACAAATTCTTCACCATCTTCGAAAACAATTAACAATGATCGATAAAATCAAACTTTTCAACTATTGGCTGGAAACGAAAAAAGGCTGGCGTTTGCTACAATATGGGCGAAAGTCACGTTTGATGATTTCCAGTAGTTCGAAACATGCTTGCGTACATCATCATTATCATCGGTTTCGTTGGTTTTCTGAAAGCCCTAATCGAGCAAACGCTTCTGATATACTGAGTGCGGGAAAAAACAAACTCAGTATTCATCACGCAATCTTGGCAACAAAAACAGCCGTAATTATAGCTCAAGGAATAATCTCTGCCAGTAAGCTTGCGATGAAAGCGGACGGCTGTAAATGAAGATTTATTCTTCGGAGTAGTTGCTAGATGAACTGCCACCGGCCGGTCGAGGGTCGATAATCTAGACATCCTCACTTGGTTAATCGGTTTTCGCGTGCCGATTGATAATTATTTACAACATTTTCATCCGTGCTGACTGCCAATGCGGGATCGAAGGAAAGATTTATTATCATATTATGGTGCTAATCCTCGGCAGCTGGCAATTGGAATTGAGCAGTGAAATTTAATGGGATGCGATGGGAGGTAGGGGAATTATCCAGAAAGGTGAATGGCGTTTTGAAGCTTTGTCAAGTCGTTGAGGATAATCCGATTGATTTGTGATTTATTTGAATTCAATCATAATTGGAACATTTGAGTCAAGCGGATTAGGGAGCTTCTGGACGTTATTTTTCTAGATGCTCTTTCGCAGTTTCAGTTGAGAGTTTTGAACGCCAACAGATGAATGAGCTTGTCCTGGGTGAGTGGAAACTCCTGTCAGTGAATAATATGATTTAAAAAATAAGAAGCTTGCATGAATTTCCAATATATTTCCTGTTCGGTATATCCTTAACATTTGTCCTAATTTAGTGCAGTTCAAATCTGTCTCCATTTACCTTAATTGACAGCCACATGTGTTTTTAAAAAGCATCACAGCTGCACAGAATAAAAATAATGAATTTTATCAAACGCGTAAAATTTCTTTTCGTTGATTTCCGAGCCAAAGGAGGCATGAACGACGAAATTGTTTGCAATCTTTCATGAGCCATACAACAATGTTTGCAAAATCTCATAAAAAGGCTAGATTCAGGCGTTATCTGGCTTAAATTTACATGAAATATCCCATTATTTACTGCCAAATCTAGCATTCCTTTTATTTGCATAAGATAACGCAGAAAATTCAATGTTCCTTTTTATCTGCGTGGTACGCACAATAGACATGTCATTCCATATTTGTACCAAACGTTTCTTAAAGGTTTCCACGGTTAATCATTTGGCATTCCCCTGTTTGCCCAGTTTGTAGTTCCATTCATAGAAGTCGAGAGGATTAAAATCAGGTGAAGAGGCAGGTCATTCTTTGGACGAAAAAAAATCCGGAAAGTTGTCCTCACACCAAGCCTGTGTGCAGTCTTTTTTTTTTTATCTAGTTCATTTATTTGGGACACTCAATTGCGTTAGCTTTACGGAGCCGAATTCATTGTTTTGGATATAACGAGTGACTTAATACTAGGGTTAGTAGGACTTGGGCCGTTTACTCGCGGTTTACCCGAGGTTAAAAGGGGTGAAATTTTTTTTTGGATGGATTGGACAAAGAAACTTGGAAATGGGATGCTGTAGTCTCATCAGATAGTTGTCACCAACACTTTAACGATGTGCGGTATGGTCTGGGCTCTCTTTTTGTATTCGGCCGGTTGTGATAACCATTGGGCGACGATGAGACTCCTCAGATGTTGGAACAAAACAAACACAAACTATTGAAAAAAGAAAAACAAAAACAGAAGCAGATTAAACTCTTATACTAGACATTTGGAGAAACACATAAATAGATTGCATGTAGCACAGATCACGAGATCCCAAAACATCTCTTATAGGAACAGAAGGTTGTCTTCCTTGGGCCTCTAGGATATTCAAAAGTCGTGTTCTGGCGGCAGAATTATCCGTGCAGTGCCAGACTGCATATCAATGTCATCATAACCGTGTCCATACCGACAAAGATTGCTGCCCACGAGGTTAATGCGATAGAGGTGTGCATCGAACTGGTAATGGTTGAAAATAAATCTACATACTCATCACACGGATGAAATCACGGCTAACGTTCAGGTCCCTAAACCACGTCCTCGATGAAACAATAGGAATGATGGAATGTAACAGCCGTCTTAGATTTCCGGTGTCCCAATCGGTTTGCCAACTCGAAAGGGTACTCTGACCTACTAAATGGTAAATCGTGTAAAATTTGTCTATCATGCAAATCGCCTTCCTAGGTGCCAACCTTTGCTAGCGAGTCCGCTTTCTCATTGCCTGGGATTGAGCAATGTGAAGGGACCCATAGAGTGGTGATTAAATATGATCTTTCGATCAGTACGCTAATCTGTTCCCTTAGTTTTGAAAAAAGAATACTTCCGAGTCTTCCTGGAAGGACGTACCAAGAACGAAGTTGATCCGGAATTCCATGAGATGCTTGTTGCATGGAAAGATCATAATGAATTGAGGAACTGCTATAGGTGAAGTGAGTACGGTCTGGAGTATAGCACGGAAGACACATATCCGACGATATGTAGTGATGGGAAATACGCATAAATCGAGATTTTGTGTTCAGCCCTAACATTTCTTTAAAAAAAATTATTACAAATGCGTTTTTCACTCCACATTATTGATGAAATTCTGAACGAGAGCTCCCAGAACCGATTCTGGAAAGGTTTTACTCCTGTCAGAACTTCGAGACTCATGTTATGTGTTGAATGCATACAGCCAAGAGCAATACGCAGACAACGATATTGAATTCGTTCCAATTTTATAAGGTGACTTTTTCTTGCCGAGAGAAAACAAAAAGGGCCATACTGTAGAACATAGAGAATAGTTGTTTTATAAAGGGCTATTAGGTCTCCCGAATGAGCACCCCACCATGTGCCACAAATTGAACGAAGTAACTTGATCCTTTTTTGGCATTTTTGCTTCAAATACGTAATGTGGGCAATCCAAGTGCACTTTGAATCAAACCAGACCCCAAGGTATTTGAAAGATAACAATTGGGTAATGTTTCTACCCAAAAGATTAAGCTGCAGTTGGGCTGGGTAACGCTTTTGAATAAACACTACCAGTTCAGTTTTCTGCGGAGAGAATTCGATCCCTAGGTCCCTAGCCCAAGAAGATAGGTTATCTAGAGACTGTTGCAGTGGTCCTTGCAAGTTGACGGCATGTGAGCCTCTTAAGGAGACTACACTATCGTCAGCAAGTTGTCTTAGCGTGCATTGTTCTGCCAAACGATTGTCAATATATTTGACAAAAAAGTTAAAACTGAGGCATGAGCCTTGGGGCAGATCCATGTAACTAATTCTGAACGTCGTCAGTTGTCCAAGTGAAAAGTTCATTTGCTTTTCTGACAACAAATTGTACAAGAAAATTATTTAAAATTCCGGGAAGTCCACGTTCTGAAAATTTTCTACAGGATAGTGGAACGCAAAGTCCTGCTGAATATCCGAGGAAACGCAAGCCGCTAGACCAATCATTTGTTCCTGCTGAATATCTGACGGAACCCAGCACTGACGATCATTTGTTACCAAGTTGTTCGATTACGGAACCCACGTGATTCGAGCCTGCGAAGGATCATTTTCTACAACAATTTTCTAATACACGAAAGCATAGCAATCGGACGGTATGAATTATGATTTGACAGTGTTGTTTTGAAATAAGGAATTGAATAAGTCCAGCAAGCGTCTTTTTGCGATATCTGGGAGATTTTTCAGGAGCTGGAATTTTATCATATCGCATTCGGGCGAGGAGTTGTTTCAAGGGCCATAGAGAATTCCAGCATTGTGAATGGTCTGTCCAGAGACACCGTTGGACCGTTTCTCGAAACGTTTGACGTTTCGAAAATATGTTTTACTGGAACAGAATTCGGACAGACCTTTTTCGCGAAATCGAATATCCATCGGTTGGAGTATTCATCACTCTCATCACAAGATGAGCGGTTACGCATGTAGTGAGCCACCCTCCACAATGCAAAATATTCAGTTAAGCTTCTTTTCTACCGAATGCGAATTGCCGGGTCTTTCGTTTAACACCTGCCATAAGATTTTAAACAATCTTTTTGTCCACTTTGTTCGCCGCAGAACGACAGTTTGCGTTGAATTGTTCCTCGCTCACAACACGCTTTTGAGTCTTCTTAAGGTTCCGCTTGACGATGGCCCAATATTGTTAGATTTGGCGGAGTTCTGGCGTATTGGGAGGGTTCTTGTCCTTGGGCCCCACTTGAACGTTGTTGGCAGCGTACAACTCCATGGTCTTTTGTCCGTAATCCGGCCAAAATAGAACGAAACAATTGTGTCGCTTCAGGAAAGGCAGTAGACGTTTTTGTAGGCACTCACTCAGATAAATTTCCTGGTTGACGGTTCCGGTCGCAATGTAAACGTTGCTCATCAAGCCATATGTACAGATGGCCTGCCACACCAGATATTTCTTCGCAAACTTTGACAGTTTAATGTGCTTGAAAATATCTGCCACCTTTCCCCGCCCAGTTGCCGTATGAAATTCCTGTTCAGGAAGCTGTTTAAAGTCTGCCTTGACGTAAGTATCATCGTCCTGTACTACGCAATCAAACTTCGTCAGCATCGTCGTGTACAACTTTCGCGATCGTGCTTTGGCCGACGTGTTTTGTTTATCGTCGCGATTTGGAGTTACCATTTTCTTGTAAGTTGACAGTTCAGCTCGTTTTTAGCTCTATCCACAGTTGACGTAATCGAATAAATAAATTTGTACTATACATCAATCAGTGTTTGTGCGGCTTTACTATTAGTTCGTCATGAAAACTATGGAAGTAAACTCTTTATAACTCTTGAAATAATCCTTATAAGGGCAGTTTGATACTTCATTATTTGATGTTCTTGGTGTGGTCCAAGAAGTATAGATAATTTTCGAGTAAAGATTGCACTTGATAAAAATACAATAGACAAAAATAATTACCTAAAGTTCATTTAAGGTCGGATATTTTCCGAATTCTCAGGTTTATTCTATATAAGCAATTTTGTTGCAAGAATTTTACACAATTTCATTCAATACTTTATCACGTTCTTGTCGTTTTTGAAAACCTTCCCTGTTTTCCGGTGCTTGCCGATCATAATCGCCCGGATTTTTTTTTCTTTTGGGCGAAGTCCTGGTGAGTTTGGCGGATTTGCCTCCTTCGCCACGAAAACCGCATCGTTGGCTTCGTAACACTCCATCACCGATTTCAAGTAATGGCACGATGTCGGTATGTACGGCTTGCTGAATTTGTCGAACCCACAGATCGCCTGTCACACTAAGTTCTTCTTGGCAAATTTGACAACCTTCTTCTTCCGGCCTTGCTTACCTTAAAGACATGAAGTCCGGCCCAATTAATTGTTTGTTGGACGAACTAGACGGAAGAATTGACTTTTTTTGTCACGCCCCTAATCGAATGTATCGGATTGCGCTTGAAGTTATCCCTCACCTTACTTGCTTTCATGGGGTCGGTCGTCTTCGTTTATGTATCGCAGCCAGCTCGCCGCTGGGTCGTCTGTGCCTCCTTTAAGGATTGGACCACACGGGATACAGTGCAGTACCACGTGGAACCCCAATGTTTCGGTCAGGAATGTGGTCAAAAAGTTTAATTTGTCCAAGTTTTTCGTCCAGAGAGTCGGGACAGACTGCATACGTACATAGTGTAGAAGCCTCCAAATCTTAACGAACGGCAAAATAAGTCACTGGCCCGGAAAATGTACACCCAGATGCTGACAAAGCCTCATTGTCTCATCATGGGTGATGAGACTTACGTCAAGACGGACTTCTGGCATCTTCCGGGGCTACTGTTCTTCACCGCCCAGCACAAGTTTGTTGTTTCGAAGGAAGTAAAGAGGCAGAAACTTTCAATGTTCGCCAAGAAATCCATCATTTGGCAAGCGATCTGCTCCTCTGTTGAAGCAACATGAGTGCCCTACGATCTTCTGGCCGGAACTAAGGTCCATTATGAAGCAGGCTATTATGAAGCAGGCGGAAGCATCCAAAAGAGGTCAAATCTGAGGAAGGCATGAAGAAAAGTGGGTTTCAGTACAGAAGTAGCTGCAACCAGGTGTTGTACAGAACCTAATGAGTGAAGTTAAGCGTACGGTGCGTGCGTACGGCTATGGTACTTACTTTATCAATCAGACCAAGGCCGGTGTGGCCTCTGCTGTACACAGAAGTTGTCTCTATTGTAATCGGTCCATGGCTGATCACTTTCTACTTGATCGATCCACCTCGTTGCGCGATTCTTCTTCCTGTACCCGTGGGTTCGGTATTGAAGTTGAATAAAATAAGTATGCCAAAAGCTTACTAATGGATTATATTTGATTGTCTGAAAGTTCTGTTAACTAGGTAATTTTCTACAGTGTTTATTCCGTGATGCAATTTGATGTGGGACACCCGTTTAGAACAGGATATGTTTGTTCTCTCTTTAGCATGAGGGAGATGTGCGGTATCAATACCGCTCGATTAGAGATATTAATCCTACACTACTCCATGGGTTGCAACACACATGGACTTAGTTCTCGGACAAATCATGTGACAGCCACCCATTCCCAACAGCCACTGACAGCGTCGAAGCAGGCTAGCAACCAACTCGACTCGTCCTGTTAGTTATCTGACGGTGAACACGATCGGACGCTTTCCTAGGTAACTTCAGTTCCAATTGTTTCAGTGGCTCATGAAAAGTTTCACAATTGGCTCTACAGGGTGCTCAATGAGTTCGCATACAACTTTTCACCGTTATGTAGGGGCGCACCATGCGCATTTTGTGTATTGGTATTGATGTCAGCTTTAGCCGCACATATAGGCTAATCGACGCGTATATCACCATCCGTTGGTACCGGTATTCGGGCTCGGCCAAGGACCATGCGAGGACCTTGCGGCCGTGTTCAGAGAGGACGCCAGCAGCCATCAAGGCGGTGAGGGAGCGGGTTCGTAGAAAAATGAACCGCTCGATCCGGAAGATCGCTGCTGACCTGAATGTATCGATCCGGATTGCCCACACCATTATGACGAAGGACCTGGGATACAAGCAGTACAAGAAACAAGAAAAGCAAGGTTCACGAGGTAACGGAGGCTACAACGACGAACAGGCTGAAAAGAGCCAAACTGATGCCTTTGCGGCACGCTGGTCAGGAATTCTGTTTTCTGATGAAGAACTCTTTGTCTTGCAACAACTACAGAATGTCCAAAATGTTCGGCTGTAGGCGTGGACGTTGACCAGTTTCCCACCGTCCCACATAAACTTCGAGCGGTTCCAGAGCAACACGTCAGTGATGGTTTGGAGGTCGTATCCAGGCGTAGGAACGTCTACAGGAAAGAACATTGCGTCTTTCAACAGGACGGCGTATCGGCCCACCGAATATCGTCTAAGCGTGGTGTCAGGAGAATTTGACTGATTTTCTCGATAAGACTTTGTGGCCTCCCAGCTCCCGGGACCTTAAGCCCCTGGACTTCTATGTATTGTTGTACATGCTGGCCAAGCAGCGTGAACTTCAAGTGAGACTGATGGGCCAATTAAAGAAGCTCATGCGCATGATCTGGGACGAGGTGCCTATGGACCAGATGCATGACGCGTGCGATTCTTTTGAGAAACGTCTCAAGCTCGTCATACACAAAGGTGGGGGGGTGATCCCAGCTAAAATGTCGTAACGGTTCTCAATGAACATTGATTCAATAAAAATTGACTCAGAAAAGAATATCTTGTATTTTCATTTTTTAACAATATTTCTTACTTCCTCGGGTATTAAAAAACATGACACATAAGACATAAGGGTCAATAACCCGTACTTCAACCTTTTCTAGAATTATGAAATTTCAACTAATGAATCCTAGATAATGTGAGCTGCTTAGAGACCCAATGTTTGTACCCTTTTTGAAAGGTTATGGTCTCAAAATGCATTGGTGGTAGAATAATCACCGAGAAACTGCTAGAAAGGGAAGAAGGGTTTTGAATTCAATTGAAATTCAACTGAAATTGAAATTTTAATTGCATACAAAACATTCCAGACTAGAGAGTCGCTCTTAAGATTATCACAACAGGTCCAGATCATGCCACAGAGTTATAGTTGCCAAATGAAGCGCTAGAGAGTTGTCGTACTGGACAAAGTTTCGCAGTATGTTATTTGTCGTATTTTGTCATTATCACATAAGTTCCAGATCTTGCCGCAAAATGGCGCTGTAGTCTACCATTCCAATTGAAATGCTAGAGAGTTACCATCTTGGACAAAGTGGTGGAGTAAGTCACTTTTCGTCATTTTACATTATCGCATTAGTTCCAGATTTTGCCACAGAGATGGCGCTGCAGTTTATCTTTGCCAAATGAAGCTTCAAAGAGTTGTCGTCTTCGGCAAAGTTTCTCAGTATATCATCTGTCGTCCTGTGAGATTATCACATATATTCTAGATTTTGCCGAAGAGATGGCGGATTGGCGAAAATAGGCTACAGTATGACCTGGAACTTATGTGATATTTCAAATGTCTTCATTTTGCATTCTCAAAATTTTTCTCAAGACGGCAACGCTCCAGAGCCTCATTTGATAAGTAATGACTGCAGCGCCATCTTTACGGTTCAATTTTGTACTAATCTGATAATATCTAGTGACTACATTTTACATTCTCTTCAACTTTACCGAAGGCAGCAACTCTCTAAAGCTTCATTTGACATAGATAGACTGCAGCTCTATCTCTGCGGCAAAATCTGGAACTAATATGATAATATCAAATGAATTAAATTTATATTCCAAACAACTTTACCCGAGACGGCAACTCTCTAGAGCTGCATTTGGCAAAAACAGACTGCAGCGCCATCTCTGCAGCACGATTTGGAACTAATATGATGATTCGCTGCGCATTTTAAAACTTTTTTGAAGGCGCCACCCAACTAACATTATCAGTTGCCTAAGCCGAAGTTAAGAACTTATAAGCTGTTTTATAATTGTATAAAAGCAAGTGAAGCTGAATAAGCTATAAGCAGAATTTAAAAAATCGATACAGTACTTATGCGTAATGTAACACAGCTTTAACACAACATTTAGCTTTAGGTTGCATACTTTGAAAAGAAAGCTCTTATGCGAACAATGTTTGTCTGCATTTACACAGCTTGTTTATATAGCTAAGAAATAAGTCGGATAAGCTTTTTAATTATCATTCTGTGTTCTCTTACACAGTTTTATTTGTTGGCTTTGTAATAGCTTTTTAAAAGCCTTTATATTAGAAATACCTTAGCCGCTATACAGCTTAGTGATAATAGCTGTATAAAATGTTGTATAAGTACACTGAGCGAACAAATCGAGAAGATTTTATTCGAATATCGTTTGGAAATTTGCCAGAAAACATTAATGCAAATTTTATACGATTTCCTTATGGAAAGAAATAATATGTCGATCGTATGAATATTTTGCTCACATGAAAAAAAAAGTTGCAATCGGGATGTGAACCATGAACCTCGGCATCCAGAGCCGAGCCACAATCCCACGAGACTATACACGCTTGATAAGTGATGTCAATTGAAAGTGTAGAAGAGGCATGTTTTTATCGACCAATGCAACAATATTTTCATACGATCTCTTATGGCTTTGTGGTTCATAGTTCCGATCGTAGGAATAATTTTCTGACTGTAGTTGCGGCACAGAGTATGCAGCATATATGCAGTTATTTATATAGAGTTCTTGAGATTGAGCTCTTGAGTTGAGTCTGAGCTGTCAAACAAAATGAAAGGAATACCGTCCATTTTATCGAGCAGAGCATTGATATTTCAAAATATTTCGAAGGATTTTGAAAAAAAAAAATCAAAAAAAGCGGTACTTACTATTGAAAACGAAATCTGAGAAAGTATGAAGTCATATTCGGAGATTCGCGTAATTGACAGTGCTGCCAAAAATTGCTTTCAAATAAACAATATAAATTCCACTGAGCAGAAGATCAAGTGTTCAATTCCCAGTCTTAGTGGATTTTTTTTTAATCACAGGAAACTGAAGTTTAAAAAAATTATAACAAATAAATCCGAGCGCGGCACACTTAACAACAAAAATTGGATGGTGATCATGTTTAGATTATAATAATCTCGGTAACTCTGATTTCCAAAACAGTATGAACCTGTTCGTAAAGAGCTTCAGCAATTATTGTTGTTCAGCATTATTAGAACTAACATATGGTTATTAAGACTTTAAACACGGGTACTGGAATTCCTCACAGCTGATATGGATCTTAGGATACAGTCACCGTTCTTATGGTGAAGGTACAAAGTTCGAATCTGGTAAGTACACGGGTAAGTGACGTATTAATATATACCATATATAAACATTAAAATACAAAGTTCACATATAGTGAAATGTTAATTACGCATTACAACGATAAAACAGCACCTTTGCCGTAAATACCGTCCACGAGTATTGTAAACAGTGTTTGACATACATATTTTTTCGATTGCTGTATAGTGACTTTGTTTAAGCGTATGTATCAACCTGTTAAGACTAGCAATAAAAAGCTGTTTGCCGCTGTTCTAAAAATAGAAATTGCGATGAACAAATATATATGCTGAATATGCGTTTCAAAAGTACTGTCTTTGAGAACAGTTACGTAATAAGTTGTATAATTTTTGGATAAAAGCTTCCTAGGCAATAAACCGATTACATATTCTGCTTGACAGTTTTTTTCATTTTCATGAAGCTGGGTAGATTCGCCAGATTTGCTTGTGATAATATTGGCTGGGCGCTTATGCAACCACTACTTAACCATTACCCAATTTAAAGTTGTATACGTATTGCCAATGAAGCGTTTATCTAATGAAAAATGATACTTGGGCAATTCTCTTCAATGAGTCTAAAACTTTCCTCCCTTTGTAGCAGATTCCTGGGGGACAATGTTACCGGTGACAGAATTTTATGCACTTTTGAGACCCTAACCTTTCAAATGGTGCATGAACATTGACTCTAAGTTAAAATTTAAAAAAAATACGAAGGGTTAAAATCCGGGTCAATATTGAGCCTAATGTTTTACGTGTCACTGTTTTCGTACAACCACCTCAAACCTATTTAAAATATTAAAGTTTATGCAAAAATGAAGAATTTCGTAAAATATTCCCAGTTTGCAAATTGCTGCCCGATTGGCTACATATAAAAAAGAATATTTCCAACCAGGCTTTCATCTCAAGCGGAAATAAATCAACGAGCATCTCAATTATCTGCTGAACAACTGAAAACGTGTGAAAACAAATGCCATTCCGAAACTGAATGGTTATTGATGTTTGCCAAAATAAACGGAGAAACTTAATGTACGTTAAAATTTATTGCGCCATTATTTGTCCGACTAGTGGCCAGCCTCGTGCCATGCCTAGACCCTGAGACCCTGTGCGTGCATTTTGATGAATAAATATTGAACCCACCGAAACGATTGGTCACCCGCTAAATTAAACGTCAGTTGCGAGAACTGTGAACTTGTGTGTACCTTTTTTTCAAACTTCAGTTGCTGCCATTCACAAACAGAAAACAAAGAAGTAAACAATTAATTATCGGAAGCTCATTAATTTGTTGCGATACCGGCTGTTTTTTTAATTGATGAGAAGTTTATCGCACCGTGTGCATGCGGGATGCTGCGATATGCCCCAGAAATACAAATCTATCAATCAACCCCTGTGTGGAGGTTTCGTTTTTTTTTATTGCGCTGTTTGAAGTTCAAACGAGTTTTTTCGCGGATTGAAAATGAAACCCGAAATATTTTCAAATCGACAGATAAACCAACATTGAATGCTCGCATGGCAAGGATTTCAGTAAATTTAACCTTCAGTAAATGAAGCCAAACTATGTCATCCTTACGGAAACATAGAATGATTCTATAAACACAAAATCAAACTGCTACCAACAGAAGGTGCCCTTTCCCTTCCGTTGATAGAATCACGCAATCAAACGATGCTCCCGAACAGTACAATTCAAGTCGAAGCAGGATTCAACCGGCAACATGGTTCATAATCTAATTTCCTATCCCCAACTGTACATTAATTTTTCATGATGATCCAACCGGAAGAAGTGTAGTCAGGTCCCTTTCGAAAAAGAAAAAACAAACGTACATCTGCCGGTGACAGGACCATTTCACCCTCACAACTACACATGCACATGCATAGGCAGTGAAACATTTCAAGATCCTGTATAATTTTCCGTTTGCTAGATTGGCCGTACATCGAAGCAGGCTCAGATTCGAACCGAAATTCAATCAAATAAAACTGTCAAATTCCTTTCAGTTCATTCGAATTTCCATTCCCTTCGGGTTTTCCCCACTTTCCATGGACGGTAAAGTTCATACTCGCCAGCTCCGGGAAATAAACCCGTAACCAGCTAGCGAACGTGGTGAATTGAAACGTGAAACAAACTTTTTACCCCTATTGAATTACAATTATATTACAGAATCGAAAGCGGTGCAGTGCCGAGGACATAAAGTGCAACCCTTCCGAGTCGTGTCTGGCTGAGTCCGGTTTCAAGTTTCTGGGTGAATAGTAATCGTGTGACCGTATGGATAGCGGGAAACCGTTCAGGAAGAGATTGGTCTCGTGCCTGCTTCGAGAACTTGCCCCACTGCCGGTCGCCGGTTTTCAGGAAGAAAGGTGGAAAATTTGTGTGGCGATAATAATTTATTGGCGGGACACCTGGAAGCGACGGTTTTCGTAAGTAAATTTCCTTTACGACTTCCGGGCATGTAATCTTGGGTGGGGATTGCAAGAAAAGTCGAATCGTGCTCTGCCGGGGAGTGTAGATATTTTCACTTATCTATGACATTATTCCTGTCACAGAGGGCTGCTGTAGAGTCTCTGGCAATTGAGATGATGATCGTTTTGGAATGACATGACGTCGGACGTATTGGACGTTTTGTTTGCTTCAAGTTTTGCAATCAAGTTTTGCAATCAGACCCATTTGTATCAGTTGGTGGAGTCTGGTTTACCCTAGTTATTATATTTTTATTGATACTGCAATGTTGCACTAAATATTGACGTTGCCATTTAACTTGATGCGAAATTTCACTATTGGAACGGAAGAATTCGCAGCTTGCCCAGAATGAAGCCTTTATTGATGCACCCAAAATTAAAGAAAGTCTAACCAAACTTTCCAGCTACCTGTCTGTCATAAGTATGATAACGCTATGTATATAAAGAGAAACAAGGCCTCAATTGAAATTTAATCACCTATAAAGAGATTTTTAGGCGCAGAGCCAAGGGATGAGTCGCTTAGCACACACAGAAAAAAATAATTAATTTTAACAAGCGTGTAAAATATCCCTTCGTTTAAATCCAAGCTAAAGGAGGTGTAAACAACGAAATTGTTTGCAACTTTTCATGTTCCATACAACAATATTGGCAATCTTTTATGCAACAGGCTGGATTTAGGCGTTATCTGGTTTAAATTTATATGAAATATCCCATTATATTCTGGCAAATCTAGCATTCCCTTTATGTGCATTATATAACGCAGAAAATTCAATGTTTCTTTTTATCTGTGCAGTGTGCCAGGCACGCTGTAGTAGAAAATCTTACACCTTAACGGAACATGCGTGGCACTCAGTGGCACACATTTGACATTTGAACTTTTCCAATATATATCCTGGCAGCCCTTGAAAACTGGCGTTGTTAGAAGTTGTGGTGTTGTTTTGGTTTGTGTCTTTCGTCAAGCAACAGACACAAGGCATAGAAAACAATGTTTATAAGTGAACTTTTGAGTTCAACTGTTGAGAACTGATGTAGAAGGAGATGTTCGCTCATCACCATGGAGCAACATTTCATTTCCGAATGCTAGAATGTGTAAGTGTTTGTACCCTCCTGTTACAGCGCAGTTCCGACAAGGGAACATCTTTGGAGACTACTTCTAGTACCTCACCCAACGACTCAAATACCATCTCTTGTGATTTATTGAGTGGTCCAGAGAATGATATGCCAAATGATTTTTTTTATAATAATCATTTATTTGTACAGGCTCAATCGAATTAACTTTACAGAGCCAAATTTTCATACTTTTATACATCATTTATCTTAAAACGAAAGTTAGGAAGGAAGAGCCGATTACTCGCGGCAGTCTCGAGGTTAATAGGAATTACAAATTACGGATGGGACAGAGGGTGGGAATTTAAAGTATGGTTTACATAACATATTAAATTTAAATTCTCAATTATCTAAACACTTATAACTATACAATTTATGGTTTTCTTTTGACTTGAACATTTTTTGAAAAAGAAAAAAAAACACACACATACACATAAAAAAAAAAACTTAAAATAAACATACAGGTTAAACTAACTACAATCTAAGGCTAATGTTTGTCAAAAACACATAAATGAGTTTCATGTAGTCCAAATCACGTACAGTCAAAATATCTCGAATTGGCACATTGGGTTGTCTAACTCGAGCCCGAAGGGAATCATAGAGCTCCGATTTGACTCCACGTTGCTCAGCACAAGACCAAATAACATGATCTGCGTCCTGATAACCTTGTCCACACTCGCAGGTATAGTTGTCGCTCAGCCCAACTCGGTACAAATGAGCATTCAAAGAATAATGATTGGACATGAGGCGAGACATGACACGAATGAAGTCTCGACCCACATCCATCCCGCTAAACCAAGATTTCTTCGACACCTTTGGGATGATAGAATGTTGCCATCGCCTCGAATCTCCTTTACTCCATTTATACTGCCAGCTGACGAGTGACTGTTGACGAAAAATAGCAAAAAATTCGTTGAAGGCGATTTGTCGATCACAAATATCGCCTTCCATAGCGCCCACCTTTGCAAGCGTGTCCGCTTTCTCATTGCCTGGAATTGAACAATGAGAAGGGACCCATACAAAGGTGATGATAAAATAACGCGAAGATAAAGCACTTAGAAGCTCCTGTATTTTCATGAGAAAATACGAGGAGTGCTTTACCGGCCTCAAGGAGCGAATAGCCTCTATAGAACTGAGACTATCCGTAAAAATGAAGTACTGATCCGGTGTTAATGAGGCAACAATTTGTAGCGTAAAGTGTATTGCCGCAAATTCAGCGACATATACGGAACAAGGAGCATGAAGTTTACGATTGGCGCTATAAATTTCATTAAATATTCCAAAGCCTGCTGACTCCTCTATCAATGATCCGTCAGTGAAGAACGATTTAGTGGAATCAACTTGGCCAAACTTTGCAGCAAATATCACCGGAGCAATCATAGGACGATGATGCACTGGGATTCCATGAAGCTCCTGCTCCTGGATAAATCAAAATGAACCGAATTGTCGAAATCGGAGAAGCAAACACGATTGGAAATGTTCGACGAAGGGCTGACATCCTGTGTTATGTACAAATGGTACAAGGTCATGAAGCGGGTTTGAGGATTCAACTCAAGGAGCTTCTCAAAATGTTCGATTACCTCAGGGTTCATAACTTCACACCTGGTGAGGAGCCGGAGAGATAATTCTGTAAACTGATCCGAGAGTGGCAACATGCCAGCCAGCACTTCAAGACTCATGGTGCCAAATGATTTGAACGGATTAGAGATCATGCAAGAAGAAAGGATTGAATAAATTCATGACGGTAGGAATAAAATGCGCATTACATTAACAACTTAATCGTCTGCAAAAAATTTGCAAAGCAAAACAAAACAATCGACTGGTAGCCAGGCGTAGCCAAAACAGCACGATTGAACTTTCAAATTACCGTGGCACACATGGGCACCTACCGGCACCATGGTCAGAACATCAGGGATCATCGAAACGCTTAGAGACACATAGAAAAGAATGGGAACAAGAGATATTGTGCCGAGCGACTTACCCCTTGCGCAGAGCTCTGTGCCAGTTTCCGTTACCTTGGGTACCAAATCCACCGAATATCGTATTTTGACCTCATCCTATTTGCATTTGTTTTTTTCACAAATTGGCATCAAAAATTTTAATTTTGATAAATTTTGAGGACCTTTCAAATAACTGCCTCAGCTTAAATTTTAATGCTCCAGAAGCATTTTTCTCAGACTTTACCAAACAACTTTGCACAAGAAAGTGTGTAGATCCGACTTCACGAGCAAAATTGACGACCGTTGAAAGACAGCATAACGGGTGGCAATTAAAATTTTGGAATTTTTTCGAGGCCTCTATGCTCAACAACAAACGAGCTCAGAGAGAAATAAGAGTGTGTATGCGTTAGTTTTTTCTCTCCTCTTTCTGCTAGTATTTTCTGTTTTGTTTATGCTTGCTCAGTTTTGCTCAGAATGCCGTCAAAACAAGAAGTATTTTCGCGAGGGCGTTGTACAGTTCTACGAACTGCACAGAAATCTCGGCAAAACGTATACGGTACAACATTTTCAAAGCGAAAATGTTGCGACTTCGAAGGTTTACCATATCCTAAGATCCCCAACAACTGCTCGCAAGCAAGGTAGTGGAAGACCAGACAAAGTTATGGACGCAAAAGGACTCCGTTCTCTTTTTCGTGCCTTCAACAACAAGGATTCACTGAGCCAACGGGATGCCGCAAAAAAGTTCAACTGTTCTCACCAGTACATCTGCAAAACATTGAAAAGAGTCGGAATAAAGTGCCGAAAGAAGACACGAGCCCCGGAATATACTGATGCACAGATTTCAACGCTGAAATCCCAATGCCGTTGGTTGATTAAAAATTATTCCGGAAAAAGTTTTGTTTTGGACGACGAAAGCTACTTCCCTCTTTCGAAGACGCAGATTCCCGGAAACGATCGATACTATTCAACGTATAGTTCTACTACACTTCCGAACATAAAATATAAATTACACATAAGTTTGAACAGAAAGTGATGCTGTACATTGCCATTTCCGAGAAAGGCATTTCTAAGCCATGGTTCAAGCCCTCTGGTTTGGCAATCAATCAAGATGTGTACCAGAACGAATGTTTGAAGAAAATGTTGATCCCGTTTCTACAAAAACATCATGCTGATGTACAATACGTGTTTTGGCCGGATAAAGCATCATCGCATTACGCCATAAAAACACAATCGTTCTTGAATACCCATTCGATCCCATTTGTACCCAAAAACCACAACCCGACAAATCTGCCTCAGTGTCGCCCAATCGAAGATTTCTTCGGGGTTTTGAGTTCCTTGGTGTACAAAAATAACTGGAGAGCCACGAATTGCAAACAGTTGATTGGTAGAATCAAGAGATGCATTCGCAAAGTTGACATGGAGGCCGTACAACGCTCCTGTTCCGACATCAAACGGAAGCTTCGCCGAACATCCGATTACGGACCGTTTTCAAATGTTCACTAATTTTTTTTCAACAATGGACAATGTATCTTTTATTTGAATAAATCAGGTCTTCTTCAACTATGTTTGTCTTTTTTTGACAGCTTGAGAAAGAAATTCCAAAATTTTAGTTGCCACTTGTTATTTTACTCATATTTATGATTTTTGTGCTAACGTAAGAACAGCATTACACTCAACGGAAACGCGACGCGAGTACGGACACAATACTTATAGTTATTACAAACGAATAAGGACTTCAAAATTACCTTTTTTTCCGACCAGTTTCGAGCCTGATGCAGCTCATCGACGGGAGATGTCCAACTGATGACACATAAGTAAAATTCTTCGTTCTTCAATTTTTCTTCGTAAAATTGAAGAAATTGTCCCGACTTTACCTCACATGTAAATAATAGAGTTAATCAAATAAGCTTTTACCACGCGTTAATGTCCATGGTTTATGATAAATCCACTTCACATTTATTGCACACCACAAAACTTCAAGATAGTATCAAAACTTCACTATAATTCAACGTATTTTCAGAATATTTTGACAAAACCATGCCAAACTAAAACCGGGGCAGAACGCACTGTGGCGTTATGTATACGTCTACACGCTTAGAAAAAAATACCCAGTAGAGTGGTAAAATGTATGAAGCCAACGTTGGGTATAAATAATTTACTTCTGGTAAAATTCTACCCAAAAGTAAGTAATTTAAAACCAATGGTAGATAAACACAATTATAAACAACGTGCTTCCCACACTAAACTGTTCCTTGGGTACTTTTTTCTAAGCGTGTATATAATGAGGAGTTGGCAACATATCACAACGTTTTGCGCAACGTTTTTATTCTATACCCATAGCCTGCTTGAGTACCAAACAGAGCAAAGAGGACGTGGCGCTATATTTCAACTTCACACCTCTAATGAGTATTGTATGATCTGATCCGGTAGAGTATGCTGCTACGCTTGACTCATTTGTCCTTTCGTTATCAACGGCGTTTCTATGTTCCCTCAAGTGGACTTCAAATTTTCGGCGGGTTTGACCAATGTACACCGCCGGGCAATTTTCACACGGGATTTCATAAATACCCGACATTTCGTCCTTCGGAATCTTATCTTTGAGGGCACATAGAATGTCTTTCAGCGTGTTGTTGATTTTGTAGACCGCCTGAAAACCATGATCCTTCACAATGTTCTGACTGGCGTTAGTAACCTTAGGGTAGAACGGTAAACTAATCCTTTGGTGCTCTGATTTCTCTGGCTGAAGTGTAGTCGCGTCTTGTCGATGTTTATTGCGTGGATGATTTTGTTGACAAATTCTCTATCATACCCATTCAGTTCACCGGCCTCGTGGATTTTCGCCCTTTCAGCTTCGAACTCTTCCTTCTCCATTGGTATGCTAAAGAGCCTAATTTAGCTTTTTATGCTATTTTAGCAAAAAAAAAAACAGCAAAGCACAGTAAACCCCCCAACATACGCGGATTCCCTTGATGGTAGTCTCAAATGATATATGGGCATTGACCTTTGTTGTTTCATTAGAAAATATCTCGTGATCTTTCGTATATAGGAAGTTACTTTCTTCAGCAAAGTTGGTCAGTAGATCATGACATTCAGGATAGTTACTTAAAACTTCAGAATTATCTCATGTTGCTTACTTTATAACCTGAATCTCGAGATCATTGACATATAACAAGTTGGCTTTTCGGACAAAGATGTTTGAAATCAGAAGAAAAATTAGTATTTTCCATTTAATTCCAAATACCTTTGCTAATCTTGACAGATATGCGTATTCCGCCTACAATGTGCAGACTTCTTCAATGTCTCGTAATAATAACTCGACTATTAGTACGAAACACTGAAGAAGTCTGCACATTATAGACGAAATACGCGTATCTGTAAAAATAAGCAAAGGTAGTTGGAATCAAATGGAAAATACTAATTTTTCTTCTCATTTCTAGTTACAGGTATTCCACTTAACTGCTCAAACTCTCTAGGATTCAAAAAAAAAGGTTTGTTGGTTGAGGCCTTTCGGATGGTGTTAACATTAGTTTAGAATTTTTCCGCTACGTGGCGCTAGTCTTGCTGTGAACTAAAAGTATTACCTGTATTTTGAGATCTAGATCGTGTAGAAATTTACTGTTTTCAGGAATGTTAGTTGTGAAATTATGAGTTTTCAGACGCTCGACGCTCAACAGTTCAGAACTATCTCACTGCGTTGCGCTAGGGTGTACGTACACTTGCGATTTTTGAAATATAGCAAGATTGCGTCTTCAAAAAAGATATAATAGGGGCCAGGACTTTTTGAATGATGTACACATTAGATCAGAATTCGTCCGCTACGTGGTGCTAGCAACAATCAATACGCAACTAGCTATTTGAAATTGGTTCACTGTTGTAGAACTTCTTGGTCCGAAATACACCTTGAAGTCAGCACCTTGCTGTTCATATTTGCGCCTTTCTTTTGATTTGCTGTGTTATTTAGACAAAATATTTGAGAGTGTGTTCGTGTGTTTTCATATGAAGGGCGAGCTAGTTACCGATGTTCTAGTACTGACTGAGCCAAGAAAAAAATTGTTTTTGTATGGGACCTACTGGTCTTAGAGTTAATTTATGGTGCTAGTGTTCACGTGAACTTTTTGTAATATCTGTATTTTGATATAAAGATCATGCATGAATACATTATTTTCAGGAAATTTATTAAAGTAGCTATCTTCCAGACGATCGACTTCATAGTTTAGAATTATTTCACTACGTATCACAGGCAAACCATCATGGGAACTATGTGATGAATGTTTTTCGCTACTGCTCATAAGAGGCTGCCCAACAAACATCGGTGTTGAATTAGAGCTTGTTCAAACAAATTTGGAAGAGCTATTCAGCTATTCTAGAAGAAACAGCTGAATACCTTCTACAAATTTGCTTGAACAAGCTCTAATTCAACACCAATGTTTGTTGGGTGATTACCAAAATTTGGGAATTCTCGATACGTTCTTCTGGCAACTTAGAATTAGTCCTTCAGAAAAATTCTTCACTTCGGGTTAGTCTTTCAGAGAACTTCATTGAACTTCTTGAGAGAATTTCAGAGAACTTTAGTTAAGTTATTTAGAGAACTTCAGAAAAGTTCTGCAAAGATTTTCAAGTAAGTTCTTCAGAGATTTCAACTTCAGGAAAGTTCTGCAGAGTACTAAAGGGAAGTTCTGTACAGAACTTCAGAGAAGATGTGCAGAGAACTTCTGAGAAGTTTTGCAAATAACTTCAGAAAAGTTCTGCAGAGATCTTCAGGGAGTTCTGTCCTGAACTTCAGGGAAGCTCTGAGAGAACTTGGGAAGTTTTGCCAAGAATTTCAGGAAAATTCTTCAAGTTACTTAATCGTTGTGTGTCCAACAAAAAAACACCTTTAAGAGGCAGACATGGAGCGTTTCTACCCACGGAATTAACCCATGGACCATAACTAAGAAAATATCCAACCGATTTGGAATATGTTTACTGTTTTGGATTCAGGAACTCAACCACTTTCTCATAAATATCTTATATGATCGAATATGACCGATCCGTATCTGAAAATACCGGAAATCCGGAGCCATGTTCCGAAAATGGTATACTAATGAATGTTTCAATAGAAAACCAACAATAATTGATACAAAAACTGTGGAATGAATACACAGGAATGTATGTGATTGCCATATGACCCATATCGTTAGGGTTCAATTCAAATAATGTTTTGGCCATTCGTGGCCTCATGGGAACCTGCTCTGGGGTGACTGTTCCTGAATCAAGCCACCCAATTGTCATATGGAAATCACACCAATCTTGTGTAGTCATTCCACGGTTTTCGTAACATTCTTGTTGGCTTTCTATTAAAACATTTATAAGGATACCATTTTCGGAACACGATTCCGGATATCCAGCGTATCCGGAAACGGATTATGTTAACCGGTGTTAAAAAGAAGTGGTTGAGTTTTTGAATCCGAAACTGCCAAAATATTCTTAATCGGTTGGATATTGTCTTAGTTTTGGTAATTTTAGTTCCGTGGGAAAAAACATTCCCTGTCGGCCTTTTACGTAAAAAAAACGAAGCCCCTCCTCGCGCCCCCCCCCCCTAGCTATGCCTTCATTATTTCACTCCAGGATGATAAGATGTCATAAAGTTTCAATATCCAAATATAAAAACTCAATGAAATATCATATTTTGAAATCGAAATAGGCAACTTTGTTCCCCGTTGGACACATAACGGTTAAGGGAAGCTTTTCAGAGAACTTCATTAAAGTTTTGCGGAGAGTTTCAGAAAAGTTCCGGAAAGAACTTCAGGGATGACTTCAGCGAACTTCAGGAAAGTTCTTCAGAGAACTTAAATTCTGCAGAGAACTTCAGGAAAGTTCTGCAGAGAACTTAAGGGAAGTTTTGCAGAGAATTTTAGGGCAGTAATGCAGAGAACTTACGTGATGTTGTGCAGCAAACTTCTGGGATAGGCTGCAGAAATTTTCACGGAAGTTCTTCAGAGAAGTTCAGGAAAGTACTTAATGTAAATTGGGCAGAGAAATTAAGGGAAGTTCTACAAAGAACATAAGGGAAGTTCTACAAAGAACTTAAGGGAAGTTCTACAAAGAACTTAAGGGAAGTTCTGCAGAGAAATTCATGGAAGTTCTGACTTTTTTCGGATTTTGTCGATTTTGTAATTCGGAATGAATCACGTAGAAAAAAAACCACATAGATTCAAACAAGTCGCAAAATTAATAAACTAGCAAGTTGTATTAGCTGTTTGCACAGAAGAACTATTCTCACGTGTGCTTCCATAGCTCGATTTAATGCTGTAAAATGGTGAAATTCTAACCTTTCTGCGTTTTGGTAAGAGAGAGAGAGAGTAAGTTGGTAGATTGCGAGACGGAGAGAGTTCAAGTTATTTGCTCGAAAGTGTCTCAGTCACTTGCAAGTCATTGATAGCTTGTAGTTTTTTTTATAAATAGTTCGTTTATTTATAAGGCTCACACGTGTGCTACACATCGAGAAGCCGATAATCATTAATGCTATTTACAATGCATAGCTTTTTTGTGTAAGTAAGTGGGGTGCCAACTACTCGTGGCTTGCTCGACGTTAATGGGTCACATCATCGTTTGGAAAGGACTAGGCAGGTAACTTATTTCAGGTAATGAATGCTGCTCATGGATGCAGCACTGCGTTCCTGTAGTGTCTTTCAGGAACTAAGCTGCAGATGAGTGAGCACAGCTTGCTGTGCAGGTACAAGTAGCACGGAAACAAAAGGATAGCATAACTGAGACACAATGGCAAGAAATTTACAAGAGTGGAGTGGAGCGAGGTGATGACATTACACTTTTAGATAAGACAAACAAAGAAATTCGTAAATTGTAATGTAGAGAGGATCACGCATTCCCAAAACATCGGTTACCTCTCGGAAGGGCTGTCTACCTTGGACCGCTAGGGTACCCAATAGTCGTGCTCTGGAGGCATCATTTTCCGGGCAATACCAAGAAGCGTGAGCAATACCAAAAACCGGTTCCACACCTACATAAATTGCTATTGACGAGGTTAATTCTGTAGAGATGTCCGCCTTGCGAGAAGTGGTTGGACATAAGTCTTGACATCACACGAATGAAGCCGCGACTTTCAGACCTTTGAACAACGATCTCGACGAAACATTTGGAATAATGGAATGCAAGAGAATTATTTGTGCAAGCGTTTTGCCAACTTTGAAGAGAACTCTGACGTACTAATGGGAAAAATTCATCATGTGAAATTCTTCTTTAAAAAATCTCGCCTTCTTGTTCGCCCGCATTTGCTCGAGAGTCTATTGCCTGGAATTGAGCGATGTGTCCACACGGAGGGACAATTTAACAATTTAAATTCAGTCGCATGGAAACTGCGACTCAGTTTTGTAAAAAGTGGAGTTCCTCAGTCTATGTGTGACTCCACATTTTACGAAACTGAGTCATAGTTCCCATGCGACTGAGTAAAGTGGACACTAGCATTGAGTTCAATTTGCGGCCGTGCATACAGAGGTTATCCTAAATGATTTTTCGACCAACGCACACATCTGCTCCCTTATCATTGAAAAAAAGTAAGATGAGTGCCTCACTGACCGGAGGGCTTCAATAGAACTGAGACTATCCAAGAAGATGAAGTAATGGTCTATGGACATGTCAGAAATCATCCCCAATTTGAAATTGATTGCTGCCAGCTCAGCAACATATACGGAAAAAGGTTCCTGAAGTTTCCGGAAGGCAGATGAGTATTCATTGTAATTACTGAAACCAGTGGATCCATCAATGAGCGACCCATCAGTGAAAATTCTTCTATTGTAATTGGCATGCTTGTACTTTTTAACAAACAAAATATGAGGAATTTAAATACGTTGATTTAAAAAAGTTGATCTGGAGCTCCTTGAATAGCCTGCTTCATAGAGAAAACATAATCAATGGAGGAACTGTGATAAATGAAGGATGCCCTAGGAAAATTAGAGCATGTTAAAGTAATACTTACCTAATAGTTACGACAGTGAAAATTTTACAATAATTTAGTCTCCATAAAGCTGATGCAGTAATGGCATAGTTTTAATTGCTAAATATAATTTTGTTGTGGATTAATGTGGAAAAAAATGTATAGGTAGGAAAATTTAGTCATTGCTTCATGTCCATGTTGAACTTATCACTTCACAACGAATGAACCGTTCTGACGGCTTTCCGTCATGTACGTGTGATTTTCTTAAATAATCCTACTCAAATCTAAGTTCATTTTTTTTTTATTTAAGTTTATTTATATGTACTTCCTCTCGTGGGTCAAATTTTCCACCTTATCGACGGTGGGAGGGCTTATCACATGCAATAAACATGCATGTGAGACCAAGAGTTTGACCAGTAGTGAAAGTAACACATATTCTAGTCATTTTTTTCACTGCCACGTTGTAGAACGTTTATATAAAGGCACTAACATCAGGTGTCATACTGGCGGGTTATGCCGCAATCCACTCTTGGACTTCTTACTTTCAATCTTAGGGCAACGACTAGAAGTACATTTTCGTGGGAACTTATGTTGTTGATTATCAATTTGTTTTATGGAATAAATAACCAAAAGATTTTGTACAGTCTCTTTGCCCACTTTAGTCGCCGCAGACCGCCAGTTTGCTTTAAACTGTTTCTCGCGCAAAACAGCTTTTTGAATCTTCTTAAGGTTCCGCTTGACGATGGCCCAATATTGTTCGATTGGACGGAGCTCTGGCGTGTTGGGAGGGTTCTTGTCCACTTGAACATTGTTAGCAACATACCACTCCATGGCCTTTTCCCGTAATGGCAAGATGGCACATCCGGCCCAACAATTGTGTCGCTTCCGGAAAGGCAGTAGACGTTTTCTGGTTGACGGTTCTGGTCACAATGTAAACATTGCTCTTCAAGTCACAGGTACAGATGGCCTGCCACACCAAATATTTCTTCGCGAGCTTTGACAGTTCAATGTGCTTGCCGTAAATTCCTGTCCAGGAAGTTGTAAAAAGTCTGCCTTGACGTACGTTTCATCGTCCTGTACCACGCAATCAAACTTCGTCAGCATCGTCGTGTACAACTTTCGCGATCGTGCTTTGGCCGACGTGTTTTGTTTATCGTTGCGATTTGGAGTCACCACTTTCTAGTAAGTCGACAGTCCAGCTCGTTTGCAGCTCTATCCACAGTTGAAGGCGCCACTCCCAGCTTCTTTGCGACATCTCGGACGGAGAGGTTGAGGTTCCGTTCGAAACAGCGGGCAACTCTTTTTGTCCGTCGACTGTTGTCGCGGTTTCGATTAGCCCCGATCCAGCTTTCCTGGCTGATAGACGTTCACCGAACACTTCTTATATCGTTGGTAACGGTTGATTAAGCCACATTCAACAATTTTGCCAACTTGGCGTGAGAGTAGTTTGGATTTTCACCATGCACGTGCAAAATTTGGATGCGTTGCCTCTCTTCCTTCGACGACATTTTGATAACTGAAGTGCTGATATCAAAATCGAAATAGAGGCGTGATGCTACACGCACACATCTTCAAAATAAGGGGTGTGCTAAATTTTTTAATGCACTATTTAAGGAAATGCGTCAAATTTGGCAAAGTTTTGATCGAAACACACTTTATAATAATAGAAAAGGAATTGGCGTGATGAAGCTTAACTTTACTTTACCACCGAAAAGTGAATTTTTGAACTCACCACGACTAAAATAAATATTGTAATGCTGCACATGTATGTAAGACTACGAAGACAGAAGACTTAGAGATAAATATTAGACAAATAAAAAGGAGGCATGAACTAGCAAGCAAACCTAAACTTTTCTACAATGACTATAAAACTTAACTGAATGAGGCACTTGACAAGAACCTACTTAAGGTGTTAGTCAATTGAGCGATGAAAGAAGAGGTATGCAACGACAAATTTCAGAGCACATGTGATCTAAACATTAACTAAATTCTAAACTACTAAAGAAGTTACAACCGGCACATAAATGACTGGCAACACCAAAACTCAATAATGTAGAACACATCAAAAGAGTAAGACAAACAACTACTCTAAGATTCAAGACAAACAAGTACAAAACAAAAATCAAAAGAAAAGAAAAGGCTTTCACAGCACATAAATTACGAACTAAACAACCAAAGGCTGAAGACAACACACTGACAAACTCAATAACAAAAAGACGAAATGGCACCATACAAAACAGTGGACATGAACATGACTGAGAGAAAGGGGAAGCAAAATTGAAAATACTCCTAAAGGAGTAAAACTGTATCATTCCGACTCACAAGGAACAATACATTAACTTCTTATCTTTGGTTCGAGAAAACTGTTTCGAAGACTCTAAAAGAACATAAATGACACGCCAACGAACTAAACTACAAAAGACTGAAGAAATTACGAAACGCCTCAATAAACTTGTCAACGTATTACTGACTAACAAAACAACAAAAAGAAAATTGAAAAACAGACCAATGGATTCAAAATACTCAAACGTGGCTCTTTTCGAGATATTTTGTAACAGCGGCTCCTTAGACGACTGGCAAAATTATTCGAAAAGATTCACACAACGATATCATAAAAGGCCTGGTGAAGCAATTTCTACTTTATTCAGAGTCCTGTGAATAATTACTATAACATTTCAAGACTTAATTTAAAGTTCAAACAAATGTAACGCTCGATGTGGTTCAACATTCTCAACTCCCATAGCTCGTTATAAGTTAATGCGAATTCGAAATGCACTTTTGAGATGAAGTTTTGCTCCTTTCTTCTTTCCATCGTTTGAAACAGCAGTTCAATTTCTACGTCAGCCATCAACCAGCAGGTACTCAAATCACAGATTATCCCACCGATTTACATCTTCTGGGAAATATCCATCCCAGTGCACTGTGCAATCCGAATGCATTCTACACCCACCTCCCACAAACTATCGAACCACAATGGAGAGGAAAGTTGGTGGCTATAAAATGCATTACATTCACACAACGTGCCCCAACAAAACTGCCCGGGAATCGAATTGCGATGTAGCGGAAGAAGAAAGATAATGCTCAAATTTTCCGGAAGGAAGTCACTGCATCGCCTTCAAATTAGAGAAGAAAGTTGCACGAACAATGCTCAGACGACCCCGCACAATGCAATGGCCATCTCTTTCGCGCGCGGTTAATGGATAACCCGAAAGTGTTGAAGAAACTTTATCGATAAATTTACTCTCGCTGCTACCTACTCCGGGTTGCTCGGTGTGTTCACGCGGGAGTTCTTCGTCGTCACGGACTTCTTCGTGGGGCCTCGCTGTTGAATGGTTCCCTACAGAGTGGCGGTCGTACTTCGCTGGCGCCCATTTGTTTGCCACTTTGCAGGGGCTTACGGAATATATATTATCACGTTTGAATAGGTTTTGGGGCTTTTCTTGATGGTGCCAAGTGTGATGATAGCTATGTGGACGCGAACGAACGTTACTGCTCTGCAAGAAGAATGAGATAATTACTTTTCAGGATATTTAAAACTGAAATGTAGATAAAAATAAATGTTATGCCACATCACGTTATCACGATGGACGATGGACATATTGGAGAGAAAGAGCAGTTCTGCTTCGATAAAAGGACGAATGAGCTTTAATAAAAAGAGAAACGTAGATTTTTCGAGATATTCACCGTTGTTTCGCAATTTAAAACTATTATCAAAAAAGATAAACTTCCCTCTTCACGGTAGTTGCGTTACATTATGTGCGAGTAATAAGAATTTAAAAAAAATCCAAGGGCCTTATTACGAGTGTCACTTCACGAGCGAAAACAAATCACGGTGAAAAAAACTCACGCTTAAATCAAATGGGAGTCACTGCCCTTCTTACGGGTTTCACGGGAAAAGTAGAACCGTAATCAGCCCCTAAGTTCGATTTTTTGTTTACAAGAGCTTCCCTGTTTTTTTTTTTTGAAATTGATAACAGGGTGTTTGGGTTGGGGTTTTTCAACAACATTTATGGAAGCACTTCTTCAACCTGTCAGGAATTAAAATTAAATCTCAGTCATAGTTAATTTTTGAACATTTTCGATTCGAGTCCAGATTTCAAAAATGCATTGTTTAAGATTGTAAAAAAAATGATAAGAATTTAAAAAATTAGACGATGACGGGAAATTTAAACGTTCCGAAATTATGCGTTTCTTAGCACTGCTTTTTAATGTTTCGGGAATGCTTCGAAAAAATCAAGCCTTGAAAACTGATGGTATGAATGCATTTATCCACTCTATTATAATGCTCAACGATTCTCTCAATACGATCATCATTGGAGTTGATGATATTAGATGAAATCAACAAGAATATAACAGCCCAAATGACGTCATAATCGTTATGGGAGATTCTAATGGCGGCTTTCAGAACCAAAGTCGGACAAAACCTAAACTGATTCCCAAATTGACTGAAACCCTCAAATTAAGGTAATTGTGGGGTGCTGAATCGATTACTGACATAAAAAGTCATCAAATGTGAGAAATCTCACATCTCACATATCTAACATCTCAACATCTCACATATCTCACATGAGTGTTTTATAACCTTTCCTTTCCGTTTAATCGAAATTTCATCATAACTTTTTCACTCTTACGATGTTTTTTTTTGTTGTTCGTTCGACTTGTTTATTTTTCCATCATAGCAATTCTCAACCTAAAGCTAACGAACCTTTTTGGATTAGCGAAAATATTTGTTGTGGTGCACCATAGTGATTTCATTCCTAAAACGTAAAAGGAACGCAACAAACATGGAGTAGCAGTTTTATTCATCTATTCGCTTTTATTCCGGAGATAGTTATACCGGAAAACTCGATATGATGGAGCTACATATCTTAAGGTAATCAATGTATTTTGAGCACTTCGAAAATCCATTTTATTTTGTACACTCCCAGCAAAATCAAACAGAAGTGTTTTTGCTGTGGCCAATTCACATTGATCATCCTATTACCACAGAGAACAGACGTTTATCTTCGGTCTGCTACTTGTGTAAAACTTTAAACCGACATTTCAAATGTATGTCGTTATGCTCCTGGTAGGCGGCGCTGCAGTTGTGCGATAACTGTCATGTCAATATTTATCAATCAAAAGCCTAGCACATAACCTGAAAATGTTTTCCATGTTTTTCTCTGCACTTACTTCTTATACCGGCTGCCCATATTCATGAGAGTTTATAGAATCGGAAAATGGGTCGCAATTGTGAATTTTATTGGTGCAGTAATCAGTAACGATACAATATTTCCTTTTATCAGTTCACAGGTGATAATGAAATGTGAATTTTTCTTCACCTTTGAAATTATGAATACATATGAGAGTATGTTTTATAACGCAGATGCCATGCCTGGGTAGAAAGTGTTGCTCTTGTGAAGCTGCCTAAATGTTTGCTGCTGCAGGACCACAAACATTCAAGAACATATGTATTCGTTTCGCTCACTTTCCTCTCAATGCTTTCAAGGAACTATCCAGGAAAGAAAAGTGGTAATGCTGCGTAACATAAAAGGAACTCTTAGTCTAAAATCTAATTGTATCTGAAATTCACATGCAAGTTTGTTCCAAAGGCAATGCCTTTCGAATGTTCGTACAATCACTATACCATACCATAAATTATACCAAAAAGTATTGAAAGCTATTTATATCAACATATATGTCTTTTGTTCTATCAGAATGTCAGGTGACTACTTGGAGGTGCATCCATAGAGTTTGTCGATTCACCGATTATTGGCATTCCCAGTGATCCATCACTGTTTGTCAATGATTAGTGGTAGAAGACTTCAGCATCAGAGGATTCATGTATTGAAATACCAGAAAGTAGTCGACTCGATAAATATGTACTGTCCAAGGATACACGTACTCTGTCACCTCCATCATATACTACGAGGAGGAGCGATTGGTAGTTGAACATCGCAGCTCTTCACGAACAACCCCGATTGAGCTGCAACTGCATTCACAAACTCAAAACGAATCGGGTACCAACACATTCTCTAGATATAACCCCAGTTGCCTTTCCGTTATATCCAACAACTTTCGTCGACATATTAATGAATTGGCCTATGAATCACGAGTGCTGCTGTTTTAGATATCTTCCAAAATGCATTGTAAATTGCAAGCTGGACTACGTTCTTTTTCACCCGAACAAATGTTTATAATGTTTGTTTCAGAAACCGATTCTTTTGTTTTGAATTTTGACAGCAACGTTTCCAAACGTTGAGTTGCGTAGAAAGTAAAAAAATCACTGGCAACATGATTCAACATAACTTGGGCAGCCGGTAAGAGATGGCGTTAGTGTTTCAACATATTTTCGTTTAAACTTTTACACACGTTTTTCGAGAAAAGTTATATGGACATCAATGTCTGTTCTCTGTGCTATTACCTTGATCGTCACAAAGCCGTGAAATATTTCACAAACAAATACAGTGCTGCTCTCACTAAAAGTGTGGTGGATCCTAAAAGCTTGTTCAGACGTCAATGCAAATATTTGCTTATAAAGCACAGAGAACAGACATCCAGGCTCGAACATTTTTTCCCCAATTTACTGTGTAAAATTTCAAAAGCAAACCGTTGGAAAATCAGCGCCGCCTAGTCTAGGTTTCACCAAACTAAAATTGACAGCCTATCAAATCTCAAGGCGCGCAGGTGGCGCCATCAACATACGAATCACAAAAACTAACGGAAACAAGCTGTAATTTTAAAATTGCAGTTACAGAAATTTACACACGGAGGGCACTCTAGCTTGGATGTCTGTTCTCTGTGTATAAAGTTTCAACATTCAAAAGCAGGTAGTTTCCGGCTCAGTTGAATATTTACCAAGATTTCATCATAAAATGTGTTCCAAACCAGTAGGTAATTAATTATTTTCGTTTCTTTATTATTGTGACTTTCTTGCCATCGGCTTGTTCGTCACTTACGGTTATCAATTCAAAACTAAATCCAATGTTTACGTTCAATTCTTTCGTTTATCTTAACTAGAAATTTTCTTAAAAAGAAAACATACTAGATCCGGTCCTTGCGTTAACCAATTCGACCGATAAACGTACTGCTCTAAGCAACTACATTGAAAAATATGTAGGATGCATTGATGGTAAATGCGAAAAGCTCATTTCAGTTTTTTTTTCGAGACTTTATACAAAGATGTAATAATCCACAACGGATAAGGGATCGCTTTTTAAAAGCAAATTCAGAATGGCTAGAAGATTTTTTAATACTTGCTGAACACAGGTCAACAGCTTCAGAGGCAAGTGTTAACAAAGGTCGACCTTCGAAGGAATTTGACGATAGCTGCAACCGAAGTAAACCACTGGACTGAAGCGACTGTCATCCACGAACAACAATCGTGAAGCCGAAAATTTGGTGCTGCGTGTGGTGCTAATTTGACAGCTCGGTTTTCTTGAAGGCTGTAGGCAGCAAACACAATATACGCGGTATAAGTTGGCGTAATTTTCGTTAATTTGATTCGAGAATAAAGTTTTCCGTGTTGTAATTAGTGCAGTGATTATCACAACGATAGTATTTTTTCATTGTTTATCAGCCAGCAATAATAATGTTTTATCTACATTACTGATACTAGTAGGTTGATAGAAGAAATATTATAAGGAATTATAATCCCCTGTGAACCGAACTTAAAAGGTTCAAATCGTCACTAGCGCCACACCAAAAGTAGCAGGCTTCAAGAACTAACGCCTGCTTCAGTCCTCTGAAGTAAACGTCGCAAAACTGAAGGATTGCATCGTACACAGCCAGTGCGGTAAAAACTCAATCTCATTTGAAATAGAATCGATGAAATTGAGAAAGACCACATTTCATTATCATCACACCATAGTAAGTTCATTTGAACCTAGCAAACATATTCAATTGAACCATGAAGACTTCATTTTCAATTGAGAAGCCTACCTACCCTCAATTGAACTAACTCGCCTACTTCAAGCAGTTGAAAACAACGCCTTCAAATTAATTACGTCGACTTGCGGCCGTGCTCTGTGATTTGAATTCATTCGCTGTCAAATAAACAAAAATTAACTACTACTCTTCACTACTACACTCTACACACCAGGTCTGAGGATGTAAAACTGTCTTCTTTTTCACTCTTAGGTTACAGTACTGAAGAGAAGAGATACGTACATCAGTGCAGATGCCTTACTTAAATCGATATCATTACTTATAAACTTTCAACTAGAAATAATCCTTCGAAAAATTCAATGAACTTATATGTTTTACGTCAAAATTCCGAGGAATGTCAAATGATAATTTGAATTGTTAAGCATACATTTTATAATACTGGGACATATGAACTGCCGAGGACATTGAAAAGTTTTTCGACTTCGTTGGGCATTGAATATTGTTATACTTGCTGCAATATTCAGATTCATGTATTGGTATTGCCATCTAACGCTTACATTTACTAAGAATGGAATTTTAAATTGTGTACCAACCAGAGACTTCGAAAATAATGTAATTGCAATAAGCATTAATTTTGGAAATAATCTTATTGCAAAAAGCATTAAGATTGGAAACAATGGGTTGACTATAGGTATAGGGCCGCACATTTATTAGGTAAAGCGTTTTACTCAATTTCTCAACGTCCGCTTTTATTCTTAGAGGCAACTGAGGAATTGCGGTATTGGACCATCATTTAGGTAATTTAGTGGATTCCTGTATTATGGACGCACCGTTAGGTTGAGCGCATAAAAAGTCACAAATTCAGAACGTAGAAACGTCAAAAAAAGTAAAGCGTTTTGGATTTGACAGTTTAAGTGTCAATGTAGGTTTAGTGTCAGAACGATAACTTTTGAATTAGAATGTATTTGAAGTATGCGTTCCTTATTATTTCTTCTCGCAGAAAACAGATATAGCTATTTGAAATAAATTAAAATATATGATAGCAGTTTGTTATCAGGTTGCTTGTTTATTTTTGGTGTTTTCGCTCAATGTGGACTGATGAGGTGAAAGATCGAGAAGTTTTGTTTTCATTTCAAATGCCACGGCTTCACAGATTTTCAAAGCTGCTTGTGCGGTATGCCCAGTTGCATCAGCTCAATTTAGCCTAACTCCAACCGCGGCTTTTAGCGGGTCCAGCAACTGTCTCAGGCCTTCCCACTGAAAAAAAGGCAGCGGAAAATTATGATAGCACACGAGTTATATTCCTGAATCTACATATTAACAACTGTCTGTCAATGGGTACGGCCATTTTTATAATGTTTCGTGGCTTCTTCACCGGCGGTGCTTGTTCAGCTATAAAACGGTGTTCTTTTCCACTTTTAGGTGACGAACCTGAAAATGTCGGATAAAGTTTCCGACGTCATACTTCCTTTGAATATATGTGCAAGCGGTATTTCCGGACGCTCGATCTCCATCCTTTCGCACAATGGATGCCACAAGAAGCTCAATCGATTATTCGTCACTGCTTCAAACGAATTGACAAATGCTAAACTCAACGATCACTATGACCAGTGGTTCGAATGAATGTGTCTTCATTCAATCGAATGGCACAAAGACCGTGAATAGTAACCCGTATGAATGAAACACTCACATAGTTCAAATCTATTAAAAAACCACCGATATTTCAAATAATTAGAAGGTTCGCCAGCTTCGATTGATGGTTTGTGTTAGTTCGAATTCAAATGAATGATTTTATAATGTGCAGCACTGTACACAGCATAAAAAAAACACATCAAGGAAACGTTAGGTATTGGCAAAAAATAATTGGCTTTTCTTGTATATTTAAGCCAAATAACGCCTGCATCTAGACTGATGCATGAAAGATTGCAAACAATTTCGTTGCTTATCGTTGCTTTCGTTGCTGATATTAAACTAAGGGAAATTTTACACGCCAGTTCAAATTCATTATTTTTTTTTCTGTGTGCATGTAGCTCTAGTATGTTCTTTTTGATATTTCGTCGTTAACGTCAATGTTTATTGTCTTATAACTTCGATCGTTTAACCACAGCGAACAGACATTGATGTCTATATACCTTTTCTTGAGAAATGTGTGTAAAAGGTAATATGGACAGCCGGTATAAGAAACTAGTGCAGGGAAAAAAAACAAACAAGTTCAGGTTATGGGCTACACTTTTTATTGATAAACATTTACATGACAGTTATCGCACAACTGAAGCGCCACCTACCAGGAGCATAACGGCATACATTTGAAATGTCGGTTTAAATTTTACACAAGTAGCAGACCGAAGATTAACGTCTATTCTCTGTGGTTTAACTACTATACGTAAATTGCACTTTGCAACCGAAATGGTTTTGTGTGCTAATGGTCAGAATGTAATTGCAAACCCCTCTCGTGGGTCAAAATTTACACCTTATCGGTGGTGAGAGGCTTATCTCATGCTATAAACTTGCATGTGAGACCAAGAGTTTGATCAGTAGTGAAAGTATCACATATTCTAGTCATTTTTTCACTGTCACGTCGTAGAACGTTTATATAAAGGCACTAACATCAGGTGTAATACTGGCGGGTTAGGCCGCAATTCACTATTAGACTTCATACTTTCAATCTTAGGGAAACGACTAAAAGTACACTTTTCATTTTCGTCTTTCAGTTTCGAGGCCTGCCGTTGCCCTATACGGAGCTGTCAGTGCTTTCTCTTCGTTTCTGTTCGTTCTGGCGGTGGGAAATTGTCTGTTTCTGACAAATTTCATCATAGATCGGTACTCCGCGCATGGGAGAATACAAAGTATAACAATCGAAGTGTCTTTCCATGTGGTTTATAACAGTACCAGTGTTTGGTGAGTCATATATAAAATCCTAGGGTTACTGTTTTCTAGTAACCTCCTGGTTTGCAAAGTTTCAAGGGTTCAAACACGGCAAATCAACGCAGTCGCTCTTATTTAAAATTTGTGTGTGGTTGTAATGCGAGACGATGAGATTGTATCCTTCATACAACACAAGAAATAAATAGAAAGGAAAATCAAATAAAAATAAACCCGCTAGATAGAAGGTAGACCCGTTCTTTTCAAAGTTTCAAATTAGTTCTTATTCTACATATTTTATATTTGGGATAGCAACTAGATCCCAAGCTGTATCCACATTAATCCGGACACCTTCAAATCATTGAAAAATTTCACTGTGGTCTAGCTGAGAGTCTATGATGAAAAAGACTATGATTTATGTTTACATTTCATGTTTAGTATTCAAGATGGCGACGAAAGAAAAACAAGTGCGCGAGCGAATTTTGTACGAGCGTACGGCAAATCCTGACTTGTCAATACGGGACATTGCAAAAACATTGGATTTACCTAAATCCACTGTTCACGATGTGCTTAAATTACTTTCGGAACGTTTGACGGTAGAGAGGAAACCGAGAAGTGACAAAAACATTGGACGAAAAACTCAAATCTCTCCATTCGAACGGTGGCTCGTAAAATGGGATGTCGCCTGGTTTTGTCCAAAAATCAAAACAACGTTTGGGACTTAAGTCGTATAAAATAAAAACAGTTCCAAATCGCAACGACAAACAGAGCTTGGCAGCAAAATCACAGGCTCGACGTTTGTACTGCAAATGTTTGACGAAGTTTTCATGCGTTGTAATGGACGATGAAACTTATGTCCTGGAGGATTTCAAGCAGCTTCCAGGGCTGGTTTTTTATTCTGCTATGGCCAGAAATGCTACAGCTAAGCATTTCAGAACGAAGAAGCCCTCGAAATTTCCCAAAAAATACCTTGTGTGGCAAGCAATTTGCACGTGTGGCAAAAATAGTAAATCTTTCGTCACTACAGGCACAATCAACAAGGAGATCTATCAGAAAGAGTGTCTGCAGAAGCGATTGCTACCCTTCATAAAAAGTCACAAAGAAAAACCTTTGTTCTGGCCCGATTTGGTATCATGCCACTATGCTAAAACTGTGATGGAGTGGTACCAAGCAAATCAAGTGAACATTGTACCAAAAACCTCAAACCCGCCAAATTGCCCAGAGCTACGACCAATCGAGAGATATTGGGCTCTGATGAAGCTTTCTGAAAAAAAAAAAAAAGCAAGAAATCAATGACATCAAACACTTCCAGCAAATTTGGACAAAGACGGTTTCAACGATTTATGAAGAGTCTGTACATACCCTAATGGACGGAGTTAAGCGCAAAGCTCGAAAATTTTATGAAAATACCGAATAACAATGTTTTGTCTTCACGAATTGTTAAAACACATCCCATCAATCTGAAATAAACAACTTCGACGGAAATATAATGTGAAATTTATGGTTTATTCATGTTTTGAGGTGTCCGGATTATTGCGGATACAGACCTTATTAAGGTAAATTCTATGTACCAATGGCTGTAAAATGAACGCAATTGGCATGACTTATCCTTATACAACGCTTTAAAATGGAAGCTCATTACATACTAATTCAAACTTTTAGGAGTATAATAAGAAAAAAACCGCAGTCCTGTAAGTAGCCCGATATCGAATTTTTGAAAGCATTTGAATGTGATGAAGTGTTGGGTTTGGATGTATAATGGAAGGGCTGAACAGAGAATTTGTTGGCCAATAAAAAAGGCTTCGAAGCTGTTAGTTGGTCGTTGAAATAGACATTTAATAATATAGGTTCATGAAATGTTACTAATAATCCAAAATCTAAAAAGTACAAGTATGGAATTGGTCCCAGTCTCAAAAGTTTGAAATATTTTCAAGAGGTCCGAACAAATTCCTCATTATAATGGCCAATTGAGCGCAATATCAATCACTACTAATTAGTTGTTTTCACACAGGTTTCCTTATAACTTTTTAAGCATTAGTACTTCATTCAGGCATAAAAAAATGAATTAATGTACCAGAACTGGACGGACACTTGTGCCTACCCAGTGGAGGACCCGGATACGATCACCCATGTGAGTCTAGAGTATCGCACGAGCTGACGAGTGCAACGGGAAGGACTGTAGGTGTATAGACCTGGGGGTGAGTCCCCAGATACGCAATCCTAGCAGGGACTATACACAATAAAAAACACCGCACATTATAACAATGGTGTACACACAATCTTATAACCGCTTGACTCTCGATAACTTTTAAATAATAGATGGGGAGTAGGTGTGATGAAGTCTTACTTAGCCATTGAAAAGTGAAATTTATAGCTGACCAGGACTCTAATAATTATTGTTAGGCTGTACATGCATGTAAGAATTTGAAGACTTTGAAGACTTAGAGATTAGTATTAGAAAAAAAAGGAGGCAATGACCTGACAAGTAAACGTAAAATTTTGTACGATGACAATAAAATTAAACTGAATAACAAGACTGAAGACAAAAAATGACAAGGGCGGACAAACTGATAAGTGAATTAAACAAAGTAAGACGATTTCAGAGCACATAAGAACTAGAAATCTATTGACTAAATTTTAAACGACTGAAGAAGTTACGAAATGCTCTCTTGACCGTAAAGAAAACTTCTGATGAGTCCCATCAGTACACCAAAAACATTATACAGGGACTACTTAGACTTGTACCAACCGACATCACAAAAACTGGTAGAATTCAAATATCGCGATGACATAATGAAAACTTATTTTCGATTCGAAAATATTAGTCAAAATGACTTGCACAGCACCAAAATGACGAACTAAGCTACAAAAGACTGAAGAAAACAAACTGACAAACTACATAACAAAAAGACGAGACGACACCATACAAAACAGTGGACGTGAACGTGACTGAGGAAAAGAGAAAGCAAACTTGAAAATGTAACACCTTTTGAGGCAGTGTCAACAGCGTCTCTTTGGACGACATGATCCTTGCACGGCTAGTGAAATGCTTCAAAAAGGAGTTAAGTTATATCATTCTAACGTACAGGTAGCAATAATAACTTCTTAATTGTAATTCGAGAAAACTGCTTCGGAAGACTCTCATAGCACATAAATGACACACTTCACGGACTGAACTACAAAAGACTGCAGAAAGTACGATTCTCCATATTAAACTTGTAAACGTAACACTGACTAACAAAATAACAAAAAGACTATTGAAAAAAAAAACAGACAAAAGGACTCGAAATTCTCAAACGTTGCTCCTTCCGAGCCATTTGCAACAGCGTCTTCTTGGGTAAAATATTCCATGTACGGCTGGCAATATGATTCTAAAGGATTAACGCAACAATATCATCAAAGGCCTGGTGTACAGGGTGTCTGCAAATTATCCGTACAGGCTTTGTTGGCATGCCTCAACACAACCAAGCGGATTAAACGGAGCATACCTACATGGTTAAACCTCTTGACTTATTATACGTCTTTATACGCAGTAAGTTTGGTACAGTTGTGATTTCTAATTCGTTCAAAATGAAGCCGAATGAGTCACGCGCAGGTGAAGTTGAACTTTTGAAAGGAAAACTGTTTCAGTGATTGCAAAGACCCTGAATATGGCTAAATCTACAGTGAGCGACTGCTGAAAACGCTCACAGGACTGAAGTGGCTGTCATCCACGAACAACAGGCGTGAAGCCAAAAACTTGGTACTGCGTGTGGTGCTAATTTGACAGCTCAATTTTCTTGAAGGCTTTATGCAGCAAACACAATATTCACGGCGGAAGTTGTCGTGTTTTGTCGTTAATTCATTCGAGAAATAAACAATCCGTGTTGTACTTAGCGCAGTGGTTATCAAAACTACAGTAATTTTTCAAGTTTATCAGCCAGGCATTATAATGTTTTATCTTAATTACTGTTACTAGTAGTTTGGTAGAAGAAATATTGTAAACACATATAATCCATTGTGAACCATGCTTAAAATAATGCCCGAATCGTCACTAGCATACCTACAAAGTGGTTGGCTTCAAGAACCAACCCTTTCCTGAAAACGCTAGATGACCGCATAGAGACGAAAAAACGTACCGTCAGACTCACAAATGCGCGAAATTATCCGGCGACGATCCTAGTCAAATTCTTCGATTTCCATCCGAAAGCTGGCGAAATCACTGAAATTTCAAAATCTTCGGTTGAAGCTACAGTTCACGACGATTTGAAGCTTCAGTCATATAAGCTGTGCAAGAATCACTACTTGCATGACACCATGGAAGCAAACCGGTTTGAGAAAAGGTAAAATTCTCCTGAACCGCTTATCCGAGGGCCGCTGTCAGTCAGTGCTGTTCACCGATGTGTTAAGTCTTTTCGGTATTGCTCTAACAAACACTGTTTATAGTTCAAGTATCCAACTAGACTAACTCTAGATTCTATTCGTCGTTCCTCTTTTATCAGAATACATATGTATGTATGCGTAGATAGTAAATATAGAGAAAGTGAGTATATGTACGACCCGACCAGCGAGCTGTCATTTGACGATATGTACTCCTAACTTAAAATACTTAAAACGAGTAAACACTACAACTTCTCATCCCTTTGGATGTTTTATTCTGATTGTTACTTAAATCTAAATAATACATTGTTCGATAGCTTTAACCATATAATTCAAAAATTCGAAAGAATCATGAAATTCATAAATCATGAATGAAAATATCAAAAAAAAGCTTCTTATAACGAAAATTGAATTGGACAAAACTTATCAAGTGTAAATATAGACGTCGTCCTCTTTTAGGTTTCTTCGATCTCTTCGATCTTTTTGGAGTAGCAGTTCCTTCGAGCTTTCGTTTACGCTTCGCATGAGTGCCCCCATCCGCCAGAGGTTCACTCGACCAGTTGCCTTGGTCTCCAGCGTTGTACAAATCGTTCTGCCCTTCTCATCCTCATCGCATCGTCTTAGAGAACCACTACATTTGGCATTTGATGATCGCTCACGTTACACTTCCGTACTTAACTACGTAGAGCCATTATTGGCACGTTTCCAGTTTGCACCTACAATGTGTTTTGAGAGTGCCATTTAATAAAATTAGTTTTAATCCATTTAGCTTTGACGTAAGGGTTATGGTTTTTGTACCACAACTCATCACCCGCTGTCAGATTGCTCAATGGATCATTTGACCCCTTATGGACTTCTCCATCCAGTTTAGGGATGTTAGTATCATCATGCAGCTGTGGTTCTTGCAAATTTTGTTTGAAACGCTTTTTGGGATGAATTAAATCAATCAAAGTTTTTGATGTGTACGAAAATATTTGATCTGACGGACAATTTCCCTCATTGTTCAAACAATTGTTTCTGTAAGTAATTAGTAATAAACTGATCTGATTTTCCAAGTCTAATTCCATTACATTTCTTTCCATTAAAAACTTTCTCATAACTTCCTTAATTGTTCTTACAAACCTCTCGGCTTGACCATTGCTAAAGAATGTGCACACCAAAAAGTAGTCAACGGGAAATTAGTGGTATTAAATGGAAAATATGAGAAAATCAAAAGTAAATCATTCATTTAAGACTTCATAAAAATACAAATATAAAACATATACAGTTAAGTCAATTTGACCTGTTATATCCAAATGCCCGCACCTTTCGTTTGACTACCTTCCATCAGTTTTTGCACAGTGTCATCCGTCACCAATTTTGCAGCTTTCTGCCAGTTACGCCTGACTTTCTCATCAATTGCTACGCTATTCGTTTTTCGAAGATTCCTCTTGACCAGAGCCCAATACTTTTCGATCGGACGGAGTTCTGGCGAATGTGCGGATTGCAATAATTGGGACAATATTTACACCATTAGCAATGTACCAATCCTTAGCCAGTTTTCCATAGTGGCAAGATGCCAGGTCAGGCCAGAACAGCACCGAACCGTTGTGTTCCCGAATGAACGGCAACAGTGGTTTATTCAGACACTCTTTTACGTCAATTTGTCCATTAAGAGTGCCACTCTTGATGAAGATGTCGCTTCTGAGACCGCATCCACATATTGCCTGCCATACGAGGTATTTTTGGGAACTTCGACAATTTTTTTTTACTTAAAACGATCAGCAACATTTCTTCTTTGCAACGAGGTATAAAACTGTAGTCCCGGTATCTGCTTAAAGTCAGCTTTGCAATATGTTTCGTCGTCCAATATTATGCAGTCGTATTCCTTTAGCATAGTGTCATATAATGTTCTCGATCGAGATTTTGCGCTCTTGTTCTGGCTCTCGTTACGATTTGGAGCAACACCTACTTTAAATGATTTCAAGCCTGCACTTTTCTTCACTTTCTGGACGAACGATGGAGACATTTTTCACTCTTTTCGCCACATCACGAACGGAGATATTCGGTTTCTTCTTAAATTCTTTAATCACTTTCTTCCTCTCCGCGACGAAACGAGAATCATGGTTACCCCGGAACCGAACCTTCTCTTTAAAGTTAAGCGCTGCTGAAAGTTTTTAGCACTCTTAGTAACTCGTCGATTTCGCGATTTTTAATGACTCGGCAATATCGCCGTGCGACATATCTGGATTTTCCACTCTTTGTACAAAATTGCTTGCGCACGCGTTCTTGATCTGACGCCATTTTACTGAATAAAGGTTACTGTAGCCAAACGACGTCTTCATCATAGCACACATACATTAATATTCATGTAGTAGTGATCGGATTACACATGTGCACATTCTTTAGTGGATGATATGGAGAAAGTGAGTATATGTACGACCTGACCAGCGAACTGTCATTGGACGATATACTCTTAACCTAAAATACTAAAAGCGAGTAAACACCACCCCTCTCCATGGCTGGATTTTGTACCTGGACGCTGGTGGGAGGGCCTTATCTCATGTTAACGATTCATTGGAGATAGGTGATTTATTATAGATGTCGCTAGGTCATGTCATTGTGACCTTCTACTCTAATGAACCATTCAAAGGTCTCAGCCACACAAAGTAGTAAGAGTATCACACTCGCTCCTCCTACTATTTAAAAGCCGCGTCGTAGCACGCATGTATACAGGCACTAAAGTTGAGTGTGATATCGGTGGGTTGGGCCGCAAATCACTAAAAATTTATTCATAGATCGAGTTATTCAATTTTGAAAACATTTAATATTCAATTCAAGGTGGAAGTTTGAACTGTGTCATAGAATTTCATATGCATTGGACTTCTAGACCGTGGCCATAAGAGTTGTGGTTGTGTAGAATGCGGAGGGCCCGCTTAGGAACTCAGAGTATCACATCACTCGGGTTTGTCATAGGTGTGTTTGTTCAGAATGAAAGAGGTGGATGAAGCAAAAAGACTATTAGTCTTTGCGGACGCGTTTTCCCAAGCTTTTTAACGAAAGATGAATCCGATGGACTATATGGTATGGTCCATCTTGGGATCAAGAGCCAAGTCCAAAAGGCGCCTAATCGCGATGAGCGGCAGAATACGGTGGGTTAAACACGTGCACGGAAGCTCTACACCTAGACTTGGACGAAACCACATTGTCTCGTTATGGATGATGAGACGTATGTAAAAGCAGACTTCCGGCAGCTTCCGGGGCATCAGTTTTCCTCTTCTCATCATTAATTCGATGTCCCTTGGGACGTTAGAAAGCAGAAGATGTCAAACTTTGCTAAAAAATATATTATTTGGCAAGCAATTTGCTCGTGTGGAAAGCGGAGCACTCCATTCGTGACAACTGGAACGGTCAATAGGCAGGTGTACCTAATGGAATGCCTCCATAAGCGTCTACTTCCTTTTCTGAGGTCACACGATGGTCCTACGATTTGCTGGTCGGATTTAGCCTCGTGTCATTACTCGAAAGAAGTTTCGAATTGGTACAAGGCCAAGAAGGTCAATTTCGTGCCGAAGCATCTCAACCCCCCGACCGCACCGGAACTGCGGCCAATTGAAAAGTACTGGGCTAGCATGAAGCAGACACTTTGGAAGCATCCTAAGGAAGTAAAATCGGGGGAAGATATGAAGAAAAAATGGATTGTCACGCAAAAAAAAGTTGGTCCAAATGTTGTACAGGACCTTATGAGTAGTGTAGAGAAGAAGGTTCGTGAATTTCGATATGGAATTGAAATTGAATAAAACAAGCATGGGAAAATATTCATCACATGTTTTATTTTACTCTCTAGAAGTTTGAAGATGATTGGTTGGACGGGTGAATTTTGCCGAATATTTGTGTCGCAATTTGATTCCGTACTAAAGGGCGAACACGAAATTATTGCGACACATTCAACAGGGCATAACTTTTTTACCATAGGGTAAAAATCAACCAAATTTTGCACACCTTCTCATTGATGTGTTTTGTTTACATGCTGTCAAGCTCGAAGTCGTGTTTTTCGATTCAACGAAAATGGAGGTGGACCAACGTGAGCCGAGAGAACAAATTCTTTCCAAACACCTGGAATTTCCTGACCTGTCGCACCGGCAGTTGGGAAAAATGTTGAACATTCACCATTCAACCGTCTCCAGAGTGTTGAAGCGGTTCCAGGAGCGGTTGACGTTGGACCACGGCAAAGGAGCTGGAAGAAAACCGGGACCGGAGAACAAAAAGACGGAGGGAAAGGTGAAGCGGTTGATTAAAGCAAATCCCAACGTCTCAAGCCGTGATTTGGCTAAAGAGATCGGCATGTCGCAGAGCTACGTCCAGAATGCAAAGAAGAGAGCTGGACTACATACATACAAGGTACAGAACTTCCCAAACCGCGATGAGCGGCAACAATCGACGGCTAAAACTCGGGCACGGAAGCTCTAAGAGAAGATGCTGACAAAATATGGCTGCTGTGTGATGGACGACGAAACGTATATAAAAGCCGATTTTAAGCAAATTCCGGGGTTGGAGTTTTTCACCGGCAAGAGCAAGTTTTATGTGGACGACAAATTTAAGAAGAAGAAAATGTCGAAGTTCACCTCCAAATATCTCATTTGGCAGGCCATCTGCTCTTGTGGACTGAGGAGTGAGCCTTTCGTGACAAAGGGCACAGTAAATGGCGAGATCTACAAATCTGAGTGCCTCGAGAAGCGCCTTTTGCCGTTCTTGCAGCAGCACGACGAAGCTCCGCTATTTTGACCAGATTTGGCATCATGCCACTATTCTAAAAGTGTCCTGGAGTGGTATGAGGCCAATTCTGTCCATTTTGTTCCAAAGGACATGAATCCGCCAAACTGTCCGGAGCTGCACCCGGTGGAGCAGTACTGGGCAATGATGAAGCGGGAACTTCGGAAGAGCAAGAAGACAGTCAAAGACGAGAAGGACATGTTAAGAAAATGGAAAAAAAACTGAGAAACTGGTACCGGATGACACTGTAAAGACTTTGATAGAGGGCACCAACGGAAAATCGTTCAATTTTACACTCAAGGCTCCATCGATTAACTTTTCTTTTGATTTTTGAAGAAAATATATGTATAAAACCACCCTAAGATTTTGGTTTGATTCTAAACATGATAAGAAAATTGGCATGACATTTTCGGTGTCGCAATAATTTCGTGTTCGCCTTTTATATACAAGTACTATAGGACACTGGGACAATGGAGCATTTACCCTTTTTATAGGACGCTGGGATAATAAGAGTTAACATTCCATACATTGAACTTTGCAAATTCAAGTAAAACACTTTTTTTTTCAGAGCAACCTGGGTTCCTTCTTTGTAAGTTGATTATTTATATATTTTCTATGTATTCTTTCCACATCTCATAGTAAGAACCATCATTAACCCTCTACTCGTGTTTTGCAAAATGTTTAAAATTTACTGCTACCTTCATCGGTGCAATGACTAGAGTCTATTGAAATCTCAACAGCATGGTGCATTCCTAAGCACCTCCGTTTGCAAGCGCTACTGCCGGGAAAATTGCTGTTGTAGCATAACAATAGTCGGGGACTTTTTTTTCTACAATACCGAACTAGAGTGGAGTTGAGGCAAACGAGGCAACATTGTTACAATTCCAAATCTCTTCACAGACGCTGCTCGTGCCAGAGAGCTCCTGCAGCTTAGTTCCACCTTCATCCTTGCTCTTGTTTTGCTTCTGCCGGGTGTCTTTCGTAAGAAATCGTGTGCACTGGCCTGGGGCGGTGAAAAATATCATGTCTCCTGCTCCCGATTTCCATAGAACCTTCCTAAACTCAGTTTGATCCGTGGTAGCGCAGGATGTGTCTCAGTATGAGCGCCGTACTCGTTTACAAGGAATAATAGTGCCGTTGGTTGTGCAAGGCATCTTCATATAGGCCGAAAAGTACGTGGTTCTACCAAAATGACTCTATGTGCCCAATGTCAGGCTAGCTGGAATGGGAAGCAACGTGACTCGACTGGTGGGACGTGCAGGCATGGAAATATTTAAATTGCTGCTGAAAATGAAGAGGAAAAATTTAATCTGAACTTAACGTGTTCTACACATTTAATTCCTGAACAATGATTTTGTACAAATATTTTACTAGTTATTTATGTAAGAGTACAGTTTATGGGCCATTTTACGTCGCTATGCTCGTTTGGAAACGATATTTATGGCGGCTTGAATAGTGGCATAGGGAGATCATTGAAGCGTACAGTGAGCAGATGGGTCTTTGAGCAGAAGGGATTTGGGATGGAAGTTTCGGCAAAATAGTGAGCTCCCATTTTAGCTCCGTTAGGCCGCCCCATAAAAGAAGAAAGCTTAACGCGGTGAAATGCAACTGGAAACACATTCCTGAAAGCTGGGTGAGATTTTGTTTTACGAGAGGGCAAGCAATGCAATGGAAGACGGTGATATACGATAGGGACACGTGTAAGGTTTGCTATTTCGATGTGTTGGAAATGTAACCAACACCGGCGGGGAGTAACTTTTATGGACTTGTATTTGGTAGGAAGGTGCGCGATGCATGAACTTTTCCCATGTCAATAGGAAGTTTTACAGCTAAACAATTTGGTTTGAAATCCGATATTTGCATTTGGATTTTAATTACTGATAAACCGAGAGATCATGGCTGTTTTTTGGTTGTGAAATGCTATAGAGCATTTCCAGCCAGAGTAGCAAACCGGTTGGACCCTACTCTCTCCGAACTAAATGAAATTTTCTCCATATGTTGGTTTCTACCCAAAATTAAGTTTTCCGTATACAGTCCTAAACTATCCTGGACTAATTTTCTAAAAGAGCGTATTCAAAATGAGGATTAAATTTTAATTTTTTTTTCACAAAATGTCGTCTTAGAAAAAGTTTTTTTCCGTCTACCTATTTCCTCACATGGTGGCAATCTCCGACGCCAGGAAGACGACTCCTCCACCTGGACCCTACCTAACGACTCATGAATATGAGCCGGGACCAACGGCTTTACTTCCCTTCCGAAGGAAGACGTGACCAGATTTTTTCGCCTCAGAAATACCACCGACGTCGACTGGGATTGAACCCAGACCCACTGGGGTGCTAAGTAGCAGTCTCGCTTACCACTACACCACCGACACCGGCAATTTGATAAAGTTGTAGGTAATGAAATGTTCTTCACGAAATAAATTCACTGAAACTAAAAAAAATGTAAATTCATGATTAAAAACATAAAATGTTGATTTTCTCAAAGGAGCCCCCCTTCGATCCCCCTAATTTTTTTTTTTCAAATAAAGCCTAAGTTATGTCCTTGAAGCTGGTGAAAAGTTTAAGATGGTCACTATTAAAAAAAAATATTTTTTGTATTTATACATGAATAAATTTTTTGATAATGTCCAAAATGCTATTTTTTTTACAACAAAAGATTTTATGCATCATTTTTTATTAAAAACACAAACCAAAACTTTTTTCATAAGCCTAGCCGTTCTCTAAAGATTGGACTAGGAAAAAATGCGACACTTTGTTTTGGGTGTAACTTGTTATCACGTGGTAAAAATTAATGATATTTTGGGTAATACTAGTTTAGAGTGTAATGTTTATGTGTGCAAAATTTATCGCGATCTGTCAAGAAGTTTTCAAGATACATTCGAAACAAGAAGAGCTACGCCAGCAAATCTTGGGCGCTCGCACAGATGGATCGGCAAAAGGCCGAAAACCGAAAACGGAATACCCAGAGTGGGCGCGGAAGATAAGGCAGTACTTTAAGAATAGCCCGAACCTTTCCACCCGAGACGTGGCCAAAAAGGTCGATTCGTCGAAGTGGTTCGTCCAGCAGACCATGAAGCGGGCTGGGCTTCGTGATTTTAAGGTCAGGAAGGCGCCAAACCGGACTGACAAGCAAAACACGGTGGCCAAATTGCGTGCGCGAAAGCTTTACCGTGAGTGGCTGGTCAAGCCAGACTGTCTCGTCATGGACGACGAGACATATATCAAGGCGGACACTAAACAATTCCCGGCCTCGAGTTTTTTGTCGGTACGTTCCGCATGGATGTTCCGGAAAAGTTCCGGAAGAGAAAGATGGACAAATTCGCAAAGAAGTACCTGTTGTGGCAGGCGATCTGCGAGTGCGGACGGTACAGCAAGTCGTTCGTTATAACCGGCACCATAAATGGACAGATTTATCGAGAGGAATGCTTGCAGAAGCGCTTTCTGCCCTTCCTCCGCTCTCACCGTGGTCCCACGCTGTTCTGACCGGATCTCGCTTCGTGCCATTACGTCAAGCCTGTTATGGATTGGTACGAAGCGATGGGCGTTAATGTGGTCCGGAAGGAGGCGAACCAGCCAAATACACCAGAACTTCGTCCGATCGAAAAAATTTGGGCGATAATGAAGAAGAAGTTGGAGAAAAGCGGAAAAACATTCAAAACCGATGAAGCTTTGAAGAAAAACTGGGAGAAATTGTGTAAGGAAGATGGACAAAGCCTCGCCCAAGATCTCATGAGCTGTGTTAAGAGAAATGTGCGAGCATTCAGCTTGGGGAAGGAAATTCAATAACTGAATTATGCCAAAACATAGCTAATATATACCTACACACTACCAAAATCTCGTGTAAATTTCTGTCCCTGAGACCGACACATGCAAGCGTTCTTTAGCACATAAGAATGTGTTGAAAGAGATGAGAAAATAAATTCAACCGAACACATTTTTTGTCGAATTCCGTATGTGTCAGTTTCAGGAGACATAATTTTACACGAAATCTTTCTTTACGTTCCCCGACTTTACGTTCCCGGAGTATTTACAAACATGGATTAGGTCTCGTGTAAAATTCATAATTTTTAAGTGTGTAGTTATTAAATGCCTGAAAATTCGAGAAATATCCGATTTAAAATGAATTTTTGGTGATCATTTTTGTGTGTCTCATTTTTCCGAGTCCAGTCTTTAGTTCTATGTTCTTGCAATTTTTTGGCTCTTATTTATTATTAGTCGTGATGTCCACAACAAAATGTATATTTCATAATAAAATATTGAAAAACAGGCAATTTATTCTCAGACTTACCCGTTTCTGTCAGACTTACCCGTTTCTGTTTGGACGCAAAGAAGTAGTATTTCATACAATGTTGTTTTTTTTTTCAATTTTCAATAAATTTATTACATTTTAGATCTTTTGAATACATTAAATATTTTGGGTTCATTTTTAGAATTAGAAAATACCTTTACTGCAATTTGGTTATTTGAAACTGGAATGTAAAAATGATATTTTTGAGTTCCGGAAATTGATTTTGCTTCGTTGAAAATTGAATTGAATTCCTTTTCGGCTTCTTTGTATTCATCCGTGGAAACGTAGCAAAAGGTAATTTTTGTTTCATGATCCTCCTTCCGATTGTTTGCCCAGTCATAAAGTTGACTAGCATTTGTTATAGAATGTTCGTGTTGCTTAGCTAAACTTGCTCTAGTTGCCATTCTCTAAAGAGTACTTCCGATCGCATCACAAGGGTTCTTGACGTGTAAAGTTGCAAAAAATGCCACTCAATTTCAATATTACGCCTATCTTCACATCCAGAGAGGCTAGCAATTCTTTTTATTTTTATATGGCGGCGCTGCTCCGTCTGACTTAAAAATAATCTTTTTTATTGTAATTTGTGATTTTAAATATTCCAATAATTTTGAGAGGAACAACTGAACTGCTACTGTGTCATGCTTTAAGGAATCAGAAATGATCACAAAACTTTTGTGTTTTAGTGTACCGTTTTCTTTGTAATATGCTACAAATGGATATATTGCAGAGACCGAAATTCTCGCCTACTTGAGAAGAGAAACCTCCTTTTTTACCCGCTTGGAGAAACCTAGGACATTACCTGCCAGCTCAGAGAGAAATGACCTCTTATAAATTTATGATTGCTATGATACGGGGGTCACTCCAGTGTTGCCAGATATGTTTACACAGTATTTCCTTTGAAAATAATGTAATTAAAAATATAATCAAAATTCGTCGATATTATTTTAATACTTGGTAATGTTCAATAAAGTAAACGTTTAACAATTGTCAATATTTTAAATGGAGAGGTTCGTGAATTTTAGGCTCTACGAATGCAAAACTACCTTACAGGGAAGAAAAGGATGATATTAAAAATTCAAATAAATAATACGCGTTACTTTTAAATCTTCGTAAGCTTTATTCTGATCTTTATTTTTCCAAAAAGTATCATTTTATTTCCGCATTTGTTCAGTTGTCACAAACGAAAAAAAAGTGAAAAAGCAGTGACTAGCAACACCGCCAAACCAACAACAAACTGACTGCTTGTAACTTAACTCAACGGAGGTGGTAGGCGGTTGTCACAGCGACCAATAAAAAACGGTCTTTTTTGACAGCTAAATGGTCTTGTTTTTGCATTAACAGCTGGCAGGTCCTGTCCTAGGGAGAAACAGATGAGAATGTGAGAAGCAAGAGACTATTATACACTCACTGCAGTTTTTGCGAGAAAAGCAAGAGCGATTTATAATTTTCGAAGAGCATGAGTAGCTGATAAATCGTTTCTTTTTCAGTGAATCCTAGATGCCGATAATTATTTTTCACTTACTTTTGACACCTGCAAATGCACCAGTCTTCATGCTTGTTTTATTCTGACATTATAATTCTATAATGATGGTCCATGGCGGTACCAGTGTGCACCGGCTTGGCCTTATTTTCGGTGTTTGCTCCTCGTTTACGATCTAGGTAACATGTTTCCAGTGAAAAATGTGACATGAGAAAATATTTTCGTTGAATTTTGGAGAGAGATATTTTCGCATATACAAGAGAGAGGATAATGAATTATCGAATCGAAAAAGGAGAGATGAAAATGTGAACGGTTTGCTACTCACCGACAACCTGCTTGAGAGATCTGATATATTGTACATGAAGCATTATTCCAATGATAACTGTACACTTCATCTTGAAACACAAATGTGTAGTTTTCAGAACAATCACAAATAACTATGACTTCACCATCTTCTATTGTTTCCTTTTTGTTTTTCATGATATATTAATTTATGAATCTTTTTCATAAAAAAGGAAGCAAACTTTTCTGATGGTAAAGTCTTTAATCCAATATTACACCTATCAGTCGTAATCCACTGTTGAAATGACGCTTCTATAATTTCATTCTCTTCCTATTTTTTCTTAAATTGCTGTTTCTGATGCTGATGTATCGTAACAATTCATTCACGCGTGAAGATGGCGTTAAAGTCTGTTCTAAATTGTGCTAATTTTTTCATTAAAATCATCTGTCAAGGTTCTATTCTGTAAACCACACTTCTTCATTTGGGTAGAGGTTTACAACACTTCAAAGTGTTATCCATGTTTGAAAGTAAACTTGCTTGTTGAACTTGAAAAGCTATAAGGGAACGTCCATTAATCATGTCACGCAAAAAGTGACTTTTCATAGCCCCCCCTTTGTCACGTTTTTCATATGGACTTTCAAATTGTGCTGTATGGATCATCACGTTTTTCCAAAACCCCCTTCCCGCCTTACTGTGTGACATAATTAATGGACCTTCCCTAAGAGATTAACTAAATTGTTGAGGTGAAGAACTTCCCAGGAAATAGCACTTTGTTGACTTTGTACCTATCTTCATTTCAAATGTATGGCACTCTATCGTATTGAAATGTACCTATCAGCCAAGGGTATTCATAACACCTTACCTTACTGCGGTCTTCTCAACGAGAGAATTAAAAAATCCCGATATATTAACCGTTATTATAAATTACTTTTGAGTTGTTTACTCATTTATTTCAGATAGCATTAGTTTGTATCGCTTCCGCTGCCTCTGAACAGAAACGGGTAAGGCTGACAGCTTCCATAATTGAGAAACATTGTTTTCTTTTGGGAAACTAGGAGAATTTAAAATTAACACTTCATTTGATCACTTTTTAAAAAATAAAAAAAATAAAACCTTGAAACACTTTTTAAAATTTTCGCTAGTTATCGCGAGCAAATTCCTTTTAAATCTTTTGACAGATAGGCCTATTTGAATTTTAAAAAAAAAGTTTTTTTAAGAATAGTGTTTAAAAAAAAGTGAAAGATTGTTTTCTTATTTAATAATCTATCATGAAACATACACGTTTTTGTCGACATCATGACTAACATTTAAAAATGAATTAGAAGAAAAAATAGTAATCTCCATTTAATTCCAACTACCTTTGCTTATCTTCGACAGATACGCGTATTTCGTCTACAATGTGCAGACTTCTTCAGTGTCTCGTACTAATAACTCGACTGAAAGAATACCTTCGCCACCTGCCGTATATATACTATTTTCTAAATACAAAACGTTTACCGATCATTATGTTGTTTATACCTATCTTATTATTAGTTTGTTTATACCTATCCTGAGTCAAAAACAAGTGTACTTAATATCTAACTCGCTTCTTTCTCATCTATACCTTACATACTTATTGTGTAGCAGCGGGTGCTCCGCTTAGTCGGGTTTGATGTCGTTTGGGTAGTAAGTTGAAGAGCCATGTGTAACCATTATCTTGGTCTTTGTTTAGTAGATTTGTGTTCTGTTGTTTGTTTATTTCTAAGCTTTCTGCGACGTCTAATTTCAGGGTGTAGATGTAGTCCGTAATATTGTGATGTCATTCGTCGTTATGTCGTGATTTTCCGTGAAGATGTGTTCTGCGACTGTTGATTTGAAGTTATGTGAAATTCCTTTCTCGTTCTGTTTGACAGCCTTAGTTACCTCCGCTAGATGCTCCTTGAACCTTGTTGCCAAGGTTCTCTTTGTTTGACCTACATATATTTTGCTGCAGTGTTTACACTTGATTCTGTATACCCCTGCTCTGCCTAATGTGTCTACTGAGTCTTTGGTGGAGCCTAACATCGATGCTAATTGGTTGTGCCTACTAGAAAAAACTAAGTCTAAGCCAAATTCCCTAAGTCGTGGTTTAAGCTTTTGTGTAATGTCTTTATCGAAGGGGACGGATACACGTTTAAGGGGTTCAGGTGAGTCTGAGAGGGTTGTTAGTGATTTCCTATGAAGATGTACCCATTGAGTCTGGCAGTTTCGAAGATATATGCTAATTCTTTGGCTTTTCCAGTTTTATTGAGAGGAAGGGTCAACATCCGGTGGATCATGTGGTGGAAAGTGGCCATTTTGTGCTGAAAAGAGTGGTTTGAAGTGTATGGGATGACTCTTTGGGTGTTTGTGGGTTTTCTGAAGATTTCAAACTCTAAAGGAGATGGTGACAACAATTCTCTCTTTACTAGAAGGTCGAGGAATGCAAGTTTTCCATCCTTTCTATTTCATGGGTAAACGTAATGTCTTTGTGGAGATTGTTGATTTCTTGAAGAATTAGGGAGAGATCGTCTTTTTTCACTACGGCGAAGATGTCGTCGACGTATCTCCACCAACGAGTTGGGAGTAATCCTTTCGCTTTTAGGATTGTCTCCAAATTTGCCATAAATAGTTCACAGAGGAATGGGGATAGAGGATTTCCCATAGGGGCTCCTTTTAATTGTTTATAGAATGATCCTCTGAAAGTGAAGTAGTTCTCTTCCATGCAAAGTCGAGTCAGCTTAAGGTACATCCGCACCTTTTGCTTCCATGTTGTGTCATCCCCCTGTTTCAAAAGCCAATCTTCTAGAAGGTTAATTGCGTCCTTGATCGGTACGCTAGGGAAAAGGGCCGTGACGTCGAAAGATACCATTACTTCATTGTCATTTATATGACCTGATGACTGTAGCTGTTGTACAAATTCTTGGGAGTTGCGAACTGAGCTTGTTGGGAATTGCTCGGAGATATCTTGAAATTCTTTTACTAGCCATTTTGCTAGCTTATGGGCTGGAGATCCTATAGATGAAACAATCTCCCTCATTTCGTTTCCGGGTTTGTGAACTTTTGGGAGGCCTTTAATTCTGGGGAGGATGGGGTTTGGTTCGCGAAGGCGGACTGCTGCATCCCCTAATACTGCTTTACACTCCTTTAGTGTTTTGTCCACGTGTTTCACCATGTTTAGTAGGGGGTCTACCCGAAGCTGCCTATAAGGACCATTATTGATCTTAGAAGCCATCTGCTTGTCGTAGTCTTCCTTATCCATGATGACGACTCTGTTGCCTTTGTCTGCTTTTAGGTAATAAACAGGCTTTGACTTCAACTCCTTAACGATGCGAATTTCCTTCTCGTTGTTGTGTTTTTGTTTCTGTCCGGTACTGGTACAACTTTATAGTTTAAGCATTTCTTCAGAAATGCTACGTCCTTTCTAAGTGCGGCGATGGTTTTCTTCAATCCGATGAATTTGTTGGGCTCTGACGGCTGGGTTGCCATTATGAATCCTAGAGGGTTTGAGCTGTTTAGTGGAATACTTGTAACTATAATTTAGAAGAAAAATTAGTAATCTCCATTTAATTCAAACTACCTTTGCTTATCTTCGACACTGTGTGTGTGTGTATACAATCTAACACTCATTGGCCGGCAATGGTATTATGGAAGAAATCTGTTTACAACAACCCCTCAAGTGACCATTGGAAGCAGCTTTAATCCGAGAGTTAGAAAGTGATAGCTCTACTGCAGATCCAGCAACCCATTTCAGAATGTCTGGAGAGTCACGCCCATTCTGAGGTTACTTTCACATACAATAAGCCCCGCATGTAAACATTACCGATATCATTTGGATAAGGGCACTGCAACACACTTCTAGATTTGGAAATCTTAAATTTCCAAACCAGGCACATATAATTAAAAAATAAGGTTAACGTTATATATTTCTAGTCAGATACATCTCACCAATTGCTGCTTCCTTAATTACACTCTTATGTTCATTCGTAAACATTAAAATTAACGACGTTGCCTCGTAATTAATTTCATGCACTCGCGACAAAATAAGCGCAAAAATTAACGTGGCCAAACCGCCAAACCCAATATTCAAAGGGCGGAGCTGAAATTCATGTTTTCAATTTAGAAAATCTTGATTTTCATGTAAACTCGTAATTTTGTGAATGTAAACCCGGTTTTTACATCAACCTTACGTGTTACGAAAAATCCGTGTTCACAAATGAATTCAGGGAGGTAAATTTCATAAAATCCAAGCCCAAAATCTTGATTTCATGAAAATTCGTAATTTGGTGAATGAAATCCCGGTTTATTTCATTAATCTTACATGTTACGAAAAATCTGTGATAACGACTGGATTCAGGGAGGTTTATTTCATAAAATCCAAGCCCAACATTCAAAGGGCGGAGCGAAAATTCATGTTTTCAAAATAGGAAATCTTGATTTTCATGAAAATTCGTAATTTTGTGAATGAAATCCCGGTTTATTTCATTAATCTTACGTGTTACGAAAAATCTGTGATAACGAATGGACTCAGGGAGGTCCATTTCATAAAATCCAAGCCCAACATTCAAAGGGCGGAGCGAAAATTCATGTTTTCAAAATAGGAAATCTTGATTTTCATAAAAAATCGTAATTTTGTGAATGAAAACCCAGTTTATTTCATCAATCTTACGTGTTACGAAAAATCTGTGTTCACGAATGGATTCAGAGAGGTCCATTCCAAAAAATTCAAGTCCAACTTGCAAAGGGCAGAGCCAATATTCTGGTTGTTGCTTAGGTAGATCATATTACTACGGAAGTACGTGTTTTTGTGAGTTTAAATCACATTTTTCTCAAAAACTGGACGTGTAACAGCATATGTTAGCGCACCAAACTCCAGTTTGCAAAAGCGCTGCAAAGTTGAAAGTATTTAGACGTAGACTTTTCCAAAGTGTTTGATAAAGTACCTCACGAATTACACTAGTCGGCAAAATCGGAACTTTTTTCGCTCCCGTCGGCATTTCTGGTTGAATTTTATAGGTTTTGCTACGCTGAATCCAAATATGGGCTCAGAAATGCTTTCAACTTTGCAGCGCTTTTGCAAACTGGAGTTTAGTGCGCTAACATATGACATAAGGTTGGTAGCAGTAGAGCGATTCTTCACAATACATTCTCTCGTGAATCAACAGTTCTACTGCTTGGATAAGCAAAAAAGAATTGAAATAGGTCGGTAATTCTTTACATCATGGATTTCAGATTTGTGAATGGGAGAGACCGCAGACAACTTCCATACATCCGGAAAGGTAGTCTCATTTAGCGACAGGTTGAATAGCAAACACACAGGGGGTGCAAGTAGCTCAGCACATCGACGAATAAAAACGGGAGGTAGCCTATCTGACCTGGGACCTTTCGAAAGGTCAGCAGTTCTCAGCGCACTACTGACATCTGCTACGGTGAAGGTTGGACACGGAAATTGTATATCGTATGATCGAAAGTGTTTCAAGACCTCAGGAGAACTCGGCGGAGAGTCAGCATCGTAGACCGGTTTGAAGAAATCGGCGAAAAGTTGTACTGAACCTTCGAGGTCTCGACTGGTTGAGCCATCGAAAGAAATTTCCGCCGGGATCGATTGTGTGTCTTTTTTGCTTCTAACAAAGCGCCAGAAAGAGGAGGGATCCACCTTAACCTCGTCTTGGATTCGGAAAATATGCTCACGAAAAGAAGAAGATACACATTCGGCGTATTCAGCCTCGAGCCTGCGAATAATTCAGCTGTTTTCAGCAGCTCGATGATGCACGAAGAACGTTACGTCGATGTCGAAGCTCGGTATTCCACCATGGTTGGTTGTTTGAGCGGCGAGGATAACGTCTGCGTAGAGGACAGTGTCTGCTTATGGTTCTGAAAATCACGCCGTAGAATGTGGCAACAACACCGTTGACATTGGCACTGTGTAATTCATTATTAGGGCCTAAAAGCCATTTGTAAACAACGACTTCAAACGTTGATATCTCACGAATTACGAGAACGAGAATTACGAGAACCCCACTATATCCAACTACTCCATACGGTAGAACTAACAATCTTCTACCAAATGCTGCCTTCATTTCATGAGAGTGATTTGAGATTCAAAAGAAATCGGCATTTCGACACAAATTTTTCATTAGGGCCTAACTGACAAACGTAAACAATGGCTTCTTCCTTAAATTTCTCGTTATTGAAAACTCGCATAATCAATCCAGCACGATCATTCAGAAGAGGAAGTGTTCACCTATCCGATAGAATTGGAGGCTTACATGGGAAGCTTTTGTGCCACGAGAAATTTACGGAAGAAGCCATTGTTTACGTTTGTCAGTTAGGATCTAATGAACATTTTGTGTCGATTTAAAGTCATTGTTTACAAATGGCTTTTAGTCCCTTAACATGAATTACTCGATCATTGAACTTTTTTGAGTTTATTTTTATTCCTATTTGAAAACCGGACATGTTTATCGCATCTGAATTCCACTGAATGACACATTGTAAAATATTTAACATCGTTGTGCTTGAAAATTACACTTGGAGAGAAAATTCAAGTTTCATTTAGAAAAATGTTTCTTTCAACGATCTGCAAAAGAAAAAGATAATACGTCATTTTGATAAGTCAGTCTGATAGATTGCGTTTCAAGTATCAATTCCACTCCAATACCAGCCGTATAGCACTCCTCCCGGCTTTGTTGATGAAACTACAATCAAAACTGTTTTGTTTACCAACACCTCCTCTATGCATCTTTAAAGCTGAAATGTGTATAAAGTGGCCCACTCTATAGACGGTAGTGAAAACAAATTAATAAAACCTTTCTAAGACCATAAAAATTTTGAAAATGTTCTAGTGAAAGGTGTTATGACCACTTGAGAACCATAATAAAACCTATTGGCTGCCATCAAAACCAGCATTGGGCACAAGAATGGATGTTATTATGGCCGCAGTTGAGCTGGTTTCATTGTCTTTGACACGTCAGCTCCAGCTTAGAAGAAAGATACACTTTTTTTTTTTTGGGCGTAGAGCCTCTGCGTCCACTGGGATGAACTTTTGTGGTATACCCCTGTTTACTATTCTAATTCGCATCTTAAAGCTAGATCACCATTTGTCAAGTGACCTGCCTACAGACGCGTCTCCCAGTCAAGGCATAATTGAGTTTATAAAACCCACCACCTACCTACATTATGAAAGAAACATGTTATTTTTCTACGCTGTCTAATGCACACAAATGGAATGCTGAATTTGGCAAAGTTCATGGGATATTTCATGTAAATGGTAACTGACTGTTCCAGAAAGTATAAGCACGCCTTATTTTGTTGTTGTTTTGCCAATGTTTTTTTTTTTTTTTTTTTAAAAAAGTGATCAAATGAAGTGTTAATTTCAAATTCGCCTAGCTTCCAAATCACAATCGTTCTACTTATACGATCAACAAAGTTTTTTTAAAATAGTGTTTTAAAAAAAGGGAAAATGCGTCCTTTTGATTGCACATTTCTGAATGACATAGCATCAAAAAAGTGCTCAGTTTTGTGTTACCTATCAAAATGCGCGGTCTTACTCCGGAACAACGAAAAAGCATCGTGCACAAGTGGTGCACTCTGAGCGGACTCTCCTTGAGAAAATTGGCAAAGGAAGAGGGTGTAAACGTCGGTGCGGTACGATCTGTGATTCGAAAATATAGAGAACAGTGTACGTTTGAAGATGCGCCGAAGAGTGGTCGGAAATCCGGTCCTGTTAGTCCGGATATCGATAAAAAGATCAGGGATGCCTACAAACGAAAATCAGTGACTTCCGTTCGGGATGTTGCGAAAAAACTAGGGTCCTCGTCGAGTAATGTCATGCGTGCCAAAGAAAGACTTGGGCTAAAATCATACCGGAAGCAGAAAAAACCCAAAAGGAACCCAAAACAGGCCGCGTCCGTGAAACTACGGGCCCGCAAACTCTACGGTTCGTTATTGTGTAGAAATTCTGGGTGTATAATAATGGACGATGAAACGTATGTGAAACTAGATTACAAAACAGTTCCCAAACCACAATTCTATACTGTCAGCGAAGACAAAAACATCCCCGAAACAGAGAAGGCAATTTTTACCGAAAAATTCAGTAAGAAGGTTATGGTTTGGCAGGGAATATGCGAGTGTGGTAAAACATTTAGTCCGTACATCACAACGGAGACTATGAACAGTCAGAAATACGTTAAGGAATGTCTCCAGAAGCGATTATTGCCGATGAACAGGCAGAACGTAGGTTAAGTAGTGTTTTGACCTGATTTGACGTCATGGCAAAAGGACACTTTAGAATGGTACAAAAAACAAAATGTATGTCTCGTGCCGAATGACATGAATCCGCCGAACTGCCCGGAGGCACGGCAAATCGAGACTTCTTGGGCTTTGGTGGGAAGTCACACTGTGCAAAAGCTAGTGGGTCATGTTCGAGGAAAAGTTAGGAGTCTTGGCTATGATAAAATATTTTGATTAAACGAGAGTAAAATATCATAAAAACCACAAATACAAATATGATTTGCCAAATAAAACTATTAAAACTAAAAAAAACATGACATTTTTGTTATTGTGAAAGTGTACTTATACTTTATGGAACAGTCTTTAAGTCAGATATCGCATAAAGGATGGAACGGTAAAAAATTGGTTGACTCAAATGACGTAGTTTTTCAAATTATGCATTTTTAAAACTTCAACATCCCTCATTTAATAGGTGCATGTGTACGGAATGTTGACTCTATTTTGTGTTTGCCATTTTCTATTCAGTTGTTAAAATGGCGTTGAAGCAAGAAGAGCAGCATATCGGAATTTTGCCAGCGTATAAACAAAATCCAAATTATTCCCACGCCGACAGGAGGCCAGCATTTTCAAACGCAATCGCAACCCTTCCATCAGAAATATCGGAAGCAAATTGGAAAAGTCCCACACAACAGTGCAAATAGCACAGAAATGAGCTAGACTGTCAACATATAAGGTTACAGTGACACCAAATCGAGATGATAAACAAAATACAGGGTAGGCCCAAAAAGTGACGCATTATTTTGTTTCAGTGTGTGGAATTCTTCTAGCCATCGCAAGAAGCCATCTGGTTGCCAGCATATTATAGAGGGACTGATTAAAATGTAAACAAACTAGTATTCGCTGGATTCCGTCGACAGGAAGTGCCTAAGAAAAATATGGATTTCAAAAGACAACGGATTTTGAAGTTGCATTTGGCAGGAAAGCGTCTCAACCAGATATTGGCCGAGACCCGGAAGGAACCAATATGCCGCACATTAATCGACCGGACGTTGAGAAGATAGAGTATGAAGGGAACCATCGATCCAAAGAAGAAACCAGGTCGTCCTCGCAGTGTACGTATCAAACGGCTTGTAATGGCGGAGCGTGAGCGAATGCGCCGAAATCCTTGTCGTTCTTCATATAAACTAGCTCAGGATATGCACGTCTCTAGGAAAACTATCAGATCAGTTCTCAAAGAGAATTTGAGATTGGTGCCGTGCAAGAAACGAAAAATTCATGGACTTTCGGAAGCCAACAAGAAGAACAGAGTCATTCTTTGTCGCGAATTACTTCGTCCGCACGGTGATTCCATGATTGTGTTTTCGGATGAGAAAAATTTCGTATTGCAGCAAAGTTTCAACGCTCAAAATGACAGGGTCTATGCAGCGAGTATTCAGGATATCTCTTCTTCAATTCGCGCAGTTCAACGCTTCCAAAATCATACTTTGGTCATGGTTCGGGTAGTGATTTCTGCGAAAGGTCGTCTACCACTGTTTTCATTGATAAGGCTGTAAAAATCAACGCAGCATACTATGTAAAGAGGTCCTGGAAAAACATTAGAAGAAGCATATTTCAACGATGTTCGGTAACCACAAATGGGTGTTTCAGCAGGATTCTGCGTCGTCCCATGGAGCAAAGATGGTGCATCAAAAATTTACCAGACTTCATTCCTAAGGAATTTTGACCGGCTTCTTCGCCAGATGCAAATCCTCTGGATTTCTCAATTTGGGGAATCATGGGAGCTCACTTTCGGGATCTCAAACCAATGGGTATTGAAACATTCCATACAGATGATGTGGGATGAAATCCCCGAAAATCAGGTGCGTGCCGCTTGTAATGCCTTTCCGAAGAGACTAAGGGCAATAATTAAAACTAAAGGCGATAGAATCGAGATGTTGATATGTGCACATAAACAATAAAATATAATAAACCGAATCACAAAGAAACATTTAAATTATTTGTTTTTTTTTATGGGAGATACAGTCTTTGTTTCATGCGTCATTTATTTGGACCTACCCTGTACAACAGCCAAAAGAAGAGCACGTAAGTCGACCAAGTTTTACCTAGAACCAAGAACATACCTCAAGGCTGATTTCAAGCAGCTCCCAGGTCAAGATTTTTATACGGCTACCAGAATTGGAAAGGTTCAAGATAATTTTAAACAGACCAATATTTTAAAGTTCCCAAAAAAATACTTGGTTTGGCAGGCGATTTGCACCTGTGGGCTAAAGAGCGAAGGTTTCGTGACAACAGGCACTGTCAACCAAGATATTTATGTAAAGGAAGGCTTACAAGAAGGCTTATTGCCTGTTTTAGTTGTTCCATGCTGTTTTGGCCAGACCTTGCTTTTCTCCAATACGGAAAAAATGGCTTAGGAATGGTATACCGCCAATAGTGTGTAAATCGAACCCAAGGAGAAAAACCCTCCAAACTCATTGGAACAGCGTCCAGTTGAAAAGTATTGGACGATCGTAAAAAGAAATCTTAAGAAAACTCAAAAAACAGTCAAAAGTGAAAAACAGTTCAAGGCAAATTGGCGTTCAGCATCAAATAAGGTGGATATAACAGCGGTACAAAACTTGACGGATTGCGTGAAACGTAAAGCCCGACAGTTCACATTCGGAAGCCTAATCAAAAAAAATTCCTGTGTTTGTAGACGAGGTGCTTCAAAAAGAAAAAAAGATTCATTTTTTATAAAATAAACTAATCAGGGTTGCACTTGATCACGTTTGACCAATTTTTGACCGTTACACCCTTTAAATGCGATATGATAGATTGCAAACAATCTCGCTGTTTACTCTTGCTTTGGCTTGCAATTAAACGAATGGACATTGTGTTTGTTAAATGTTAATTCATCTTTTTCATGTGAAAAAAACTTTCAGGGAATAAACCAAAAACCCTATGGTTTGCTTTCTACAATATTGGTAAATTGGATCTCTTCTCAATGACACGCATTCTTCCGTTTACACCACTCATAGGGGTTTGGGCAATAACCGACATCTTTTGTATGTATGATGATGTATGATATGTACTACCCCCCATTGTAGCATGGAAACTAAGTCCGACAGCAGTGAGCTCTCCTCGCTGTTAGACTTGATCAAGCTTTAATAACCACTGATTATCCTAATTATGCCATTGTATGAAGGGCCAAAAAGGGGTTGGGTGGATCAATAGGCAACATCACTTATACGTATCCACATGGATATAAAGGAATGGATGGAAGGAGATTTTCAACAACATGATTGAACAATTGGTCAAAAGAGCAAGCAATCTAACATGAGGATGCCCCAATGGGCGGGGAGAAGAGCCCGTCCTCTATTCACAAACTGTTAGCAATGGGGAGTTGGCATTTCCACTCTCCCCATCCAGAGTGCTTCAATCGGGTGCCCTGATGGTCCCTCCCATTCCCATAAAATATTTATATAATAATGTATATATATATGTAAATGAAAACTACTGCAATCACTCGGTATCTATTATTTATGATCTCTTTCGGTGGATCCTGAAATATAAGAAATGTTATAAAGTGTTATTGTGGAGAGTTCTGTGTTTTCGCGCTTAAGTACGTTTTCGTTCGTTTTCAGCGATAGCAGCAATTTCCCAAAATCTTGATTTATGGTATCCTAAAAAAGTTTGTTAAATTTTACAAAAATTACATTTATACATTTTAATTTACTGTTTGCCATGTTCACTATTTGCTGCTTGGTGTTGATTTCTATAACAGCAATACGCTTTTATTTTTGCTGGCCTAATAATTATTGCTCCTGTGTAAGGGAAAACAGAGAAGATTTTATTGACAGGAGTTAAAGACAAATGGACGTAAAAACAATAAGCAATTTTTAAATCTTCTATGAAGTAAAATCAATACAACAATATCATCAAATATTATGATATTGTGAGTTATGATACGGTACTGACAAAAATTGAACTGTAACATCAGACACAATCCGAATGGCAAACAGCTCAAATTTGGAAAAGATCCATTTGCAAACCGGAATTGAAAAATACATTAGGTAATAAGTGCAAAAACCTACCATAGATTCCGTTGCAGCTTCTTTTATTCAAGGCACTAGATACTTCTAAATCATAATGATAATTGGACGTATAAGACATAATAATTAAAAGTATAAATAACCTATTTGGTGAAATTATAAAAAAAAATATGTTAAAATATAAATCCTGAAAACACCAGTAATGATCAAAATGATAATGATGATGATAAAGAAGATTGATAATGGTTATGTATGATAATATATGTAGTCAAGGGATATTATAATATCAACTGAAAATTACATCTGTGCCGACTGCTGTTTTGTTGCAATTGTAGACAAACTTCCGCATGAACCAGAAAATTTAGACAATGTATTACATGAGAAAAAATATGAAACTAGAAATTAGAAGAAAAATTAGTATCTTCCATTTAATTCCAACTACCTTTGCTTATCTTCGACAGATACGCGTATTTCGTCTACAATGTGCAGACTTCTTCAGTGTCTCGTACTAATAACTCGACTTAAAGAAAACCCTCGCCACCTGCCGTATATATACTATTTTCTAAATACAAAACGTTTATCTATTATTATTTTGGTAATACCTATCTTATAATTATTTTGTTTATACCTCTCATGCGTCAAAAACAAATGTACTTTATATCTACATCGCTTTTTTTTCCTCTATACCTAACCTATTTATTGTGTAGCAGCGGGTGCTACGCTTTGTCGGGTTTGATGTCGTTTGGGTAGTAAGTTGAAGAGCCATGTGTAACCGTTGCCTTGGTCTTTGTTTAGTAGATTTGTGTTCTGTTGTTTGTTTATTTCTAAGCTTTCTGCGCCGTCTAATTTCCAGGGTGTAGATGTAGTCCGTAATATTGTGATGTCATTTGTCGTTATGTCGTGATTTTCCGTGAAGATGTGTTCTGCGGCTGTTGATTTGAAGTTATGTGAAATTCCTTTCTCATTCTGTTTGACAGCCTTAGTCACCTCCGCTAGGTGCTCCTTGAACCTTGTTGCCAAGGTTCTCTTTGTTTGGCCTACATATATTTTGCTGCAGTGTTTACACTTGATGGCAATAACCGACATCTTTTGATACATTTACTCACTATTTCATCATAGCCAGCTCGTTCTCGAATACTTTAGGTGTTTTACGAAGTTTGACCTTCATGATGGCCTAAAACACCTCAATCGGAAGGAGTTCCAGCAAGATTGAAGGGCGAGTCTTGTGGGTACAAAAAAACAATGTTATCTCTGTACCAGCCTAACACCGGCCACGCGTAGTAGCAGGTTGCCAAATCCTGCCAAAATAGCGTCTCGCCACCGTGAGACCGCTGCAATGGTATCAGTCGCTTCAGGAGGCACTCGTCTCGGTAAATGGGCTCAATCGTGGTACCCTCGTGATGTAGGGCTGGCTCATCTCTCACACCCACAGATGGCCTGTCAAACCAAGAACAAGAATAAGGCAACCACAAAACTTCTGCCCCGGCTTTTGCTTAATGTCCGCCATGATGTTAGTTTTGTCGTCCATCACGACGTACCTTCGCAGCCACTCTCGCTACAACTTCCTGGCATGGGTTTTGGCAAAAACATATTTCTCGTTCCGGTTTGATGCCTTCCTGATGTTTTAGACGTAGAGGCCAGCACGTTTCATCGCTTTTTCGACAAACCAGATGCAAACCTCCGCCTTCTTTGCCACATCGTGGATCAAATGGTTTCGTTGACGCTTGAACAGACTCTACACCTTCCATGCCTTGACCGGATCAGTTGTCTCCGGTTTTCTGACACTGCCTGTCCAACACAGGGTCTTTAGGGTCTCCTTAAATGAGTT